>CAJQZM010041387.1:0-97800 GCA_907164665.1 Colias nastes | reverse complement strand
TTTAGTTTAATTTATTTTCATTAATACGCGGCAACACGCTATACTATACATATATTGGCTATTGGCTCTTTTCCCAGACTGCAGAACAATGGAAGCTCACTGCAGAACATTTCAGCCCTGTTTTTCGACGTAAAAAAAAACGTGCTTCCACACTCTACCTCCTGGATGGTGGGGAAAAGAGTCAATAATTAATTATTAAAAATATTGCAAAATTAATTATTAAAAATATTTTAATAACAAAAAAAAACAATTACTGATGACTAATTATTATTAGTACACACATAATATATGTATAATGTATAGTTAAGAGTACTGAAAAATAGTAGTCACTTCGGAGCTCTGTAAAACCTTAGCTATTGACTTAATGAAAAAATGTTGTATGTAAAAGTTGTTCCTCGAAAAATAATCTACAAAAATAGTCTGATATCATTTCTTCGTAAAATGATAAAAAAAAGTTTTATTGAAAAATATAAATCTCTAATTTCTGAACATTTTCGCTTATAACTTTTTTATTTATAGTTCTACGACAAAAAGTCACTGGACTAAAGTTGTAGAGAATTTAATTTGCAACAAATAGTGCTAACATTTTTTTTTATCAGATAAATAGTTTAAGAGATATATCGTAAAAACTATATCAACCGCTATTTTCAAGATGGCGGCCGTGGGACAAGGGTGGCGACCCCACAAACTTGGCGATAGCTTCACACTGACCCCCCCTACACATCAAAAAAATAAAATTGCGTCCTCTAAAAAACGCAACCCCAAATGTAACTTTTCAATGGACTAATTATCAACATTCCAATTGTGTTTTCTCAATATTATATAATTGTTTGCTGTAAGAGTGTTGTATATTTTAAAATCCAAGGGCTGTGTAAAATAAATAATTTTGGACAAAAGCTTAGCAACCAATCAGTATATAATTAAAGCTACATATTATACATAGATCGAAAGGGTTGTTAAAAACGTCGTGCATAATGGAGGACGTGAAGGGGCTTTAATTAAAAGTCAACGTTGGTCCTTGATGTACAACAATAAAACCAATTCACTTTGAAGGTTAACATGCCGAACTTTGTTGTTTAATTTCCCTTACAGAGCCATAATCATGCGTAATGATGTTAATGAGCGCTTTTCTAATAGTAAACATTTAAACTGATGTATTTAAAAGCAATAAAATGGAACTGATATCGGGAATTTAGAGACGCGATGTCTTTTCTGTAGTAACAAAATATATATGTAGTAACAAAACATTCTCGAGCACATCAGTGTAATCTGGCCATATTTCACAGCGACTAAACCTCCCGATGAAACAGGGCATTTCTTGGACATATCGCTTTGATTTATGGACTGGTTAAGTACCCTTTAAAACTATGGTGGAACAGAGTCAATATCCTTTATAGGAAATTCGATATCTATTATATTTCACCCATATAACTTTAACACATCGCGACAAGTAAGGTTTGCAAACTTTAATAATATTTTGAGACTTTAAATACAAGTTTCTTCGAGCGTCTATAATAGAGTGCGCGTGTTTACAAACAGGAGTACGACTTCAGCAAAGCAAATTAACATATAGACGGTTTAATTTCGTTTGAAATTTAACCTGATTAAAATCAAAATGAGCGTGAAGTTCCTTGAAAAGTTTCATTTAGTCGAACACAGCTGACACATACGAATTTGCGGGAGTAATACCAAACTGAATACGTTACTGGCGGGACGCAATTTGTTCCAACCCTACAATTTATGTCTACAGCCCATTTTATGCAAAGGAGTGACAAAAAGAACAAAAAGTTATGTGTCACTTAATGAATATTCATGGATGACTGATTTATTTTGAGTGCCAATTTGTCCAACATTAAGCCGCTTTTAGTGGAAAGATTAAATGGTTTGTTAAATAGGATAATTCTATTTTTTCAGGCTTAAAAAGTTCGTTTCACTTTTTATATGAGTAAACATTTTTTCAACAATCGTTAGAAACGTATTCCTTTTAAGTCCTCGGATAGAGGAGAGCTTAGATAATTAATTACCACAACCAAGTATGAAGCCTAGAACATTGAAACTAACAGGCGATGTAATTACCTCCTGGAGTCGTAATTGAAGCTAAAAGAAGCGCCTTGGAAAATCTAAGAATCAGTTAAATGAGACTTAAACAGAGAAGTGGCGTTTCCTTTTTCTGCCAATAATACTTTTATCTTTTAAGACTTTATTCCGAACCCCGATTTGAAAGAGCTTCTATTTTATAGTAAATTTTCTAAAGTATTCCTAAATAAATTGATTTAAACAGTTTGCTTAAAAACGTCGTCCTATAATACTTGATAGAACTACTTTATTCTCAATGAAAATATATCTCAATTCTTCCAGCTTCTCTACTATAAATTGAAATAAACACTTAAATGGTTCCATTATAAAACAGTTCCATAGCATAGGATGCGAGAGTCCAATGACATACATTTTCTACCGTGAAGTATTTAAGGTCTTATTCGTTGAACTAATTTAGACTTTGAACGCAACATTTTAAAGCGTAATCTGTGTTTTAGTCACACTAAGATAAACAGTGGGAGTATCATAAATAACAGCAAACGATTAACAAACGTAGCTGGTGGGGTGGACCGTAATATATTCACTAGCTGATCCCAATTTGTCCGACCTAACGCAATATTGGTAGCTTCCCTCGCTTGCATAAATATGTACTCCAATAATATTTTATAAGTGTTTTTGGGATAGTTCTAGAATCATGTTCGATATTTTGATATACTTATTAGTAAAAATTGGAACTTGTTCAAAATTTATGGTTTTATAAACAGCATTGGAGCTGATTATTTTTTTTATTTCAAAGCAAATATTAAATACGATGGCAGTTTAAAATAGCAGAATTTGTAAATAAAGAGGTTATTTTTTCATTTAATGGGTCTTTAAGATTTTTATTCAATTAAGTAGGTACTTAGATTTTTTTATGCCAAATTATATGAAGATTTTATCAATAATAATCTTAGAACATTTTAATGAACATTGGCTAAATATTCTTCATATTAAACTGAAATAAAATCTACATTTTTATGAGAGTGGTGTGTAGAAAATTTGAATAAGTTGTGCGAAATAAGGGCGTTCTCGCTTGCTCGAGTTTGATAATATTAAAGTTGACATGAGACTGAAATGTAAATCTGAAGTTCCAGCAATGAAATTTTTAGTAAAATATACTAAATTTTTTCTATGTAACGTGCGCACAGGCTCTAAATTTTAAATATTAACCTAAATGAGCACCGAGCAGTCTCTTAGAAAAAACATTAGTGTAATTTTTTCACCGCAGAATAAAGTCGAGGAAGCCTCATCATTAAATACTTTTGACGAGCATAGTTTTGAAATTATAGTTTTAATTAAAACGATGATTTTACAACGTAGTAATATAACGTGCCCGTTAAAAAATGTTGTAAATAAAAGCATCTCATTATAGTTAATTTTCTCCTGCATAGAAATTCGAGTTGCATTCCAGAGTATCGATTAGAATAGAGAAAAGATAGTTTCAATATTTCAAAAGGTTCTAATGCGAGCTTTTCCATTGAAACAGTCTCACTGCGAACAAAGGAGGCATATTTTATATTCACCGTGCATTCGAAATAAGTCGACGACTGCGAAAGTGTGGTCATTCTACCGTACTTCAGTTGGTTTAATTGTTTTCCTATTCGTACCGTTCCCTGTCTCTTCTCGTACATAATTAAATTATGCCAATTTAAATTATTTCATTTAAATTTCTGTTCCACTGGACAAAGGTTACCTTAATATTGGACGAGGAAGAACGTTTCAAGTATTTAATTTGAGAACCGTAATAAGATTTACCCTAATATATTTTTGTAGTGAGATCGTTTAATTATTCCTCTCTTTTGATTAAGCGGAGCTTCAAACAAATAACAAGGTTTGTCCAATGCAATTGATTATTACTTAGAATCATTGTGTAAGCCCGAGTTGCTTGTGGGCTAATTGTTTTAAACACTGCTTCAAACACTGTTACCGCAATTAATTAGTTCCTAGCTTCACTAACCGTCTTCACGCGTAAATTTTGCAGAACTGTTGTTTCGATTAACAAACACCGCTTTATTTTAGCACAAAGCTAATGTAGTAATTGAGTTGCGATTTAATGTGTAATCTAACTTGTGAGCATAATATAGAGTGTATGAAGTTACTATATTGTACACACATTTTATACCAATACTTATTTCGTTTATATCATATAAAAAAAAAATGTTAAAAGTCATCTAATCTTTTACTCTTCTTATTAAATTCAAATATGAGTAAAAAATTACAATAAAATTCAAGCAGAATTGTGCGATGGAACGTTCTCTATATTGGCAGCAAAAGCCCGATGATCGAAAAGACTCGTTCGACGGGCACTCGTTAGGATCCACCTGGGATCCACGCATTACCCGCAAAATGAAAATCATTCGCCACAATGAGATGGTCGCTTTTAGTGGAATTAAAGCGATCTGCTGCACTGTCCACGTGCATCCAACAAATGGATTACGTAGCAGTTTAGATTTCATGAGTGAATACTTTTTAGAATTGCCGCTGATGTTCCGGACTTTTGATGGGTATTACGATTTATTGTGGTATAAACTGCGTATTGTATCGATTTATGTGTGTAATGTGTATTGATTGCGAAACGATTACACGTTTATTTTTAACTTCAAATGTATTCGAATGTACAATTATATAGAAATTATTGTAATAGCATAATCACTTAAAATATGAGGTGGATGATCAAATATTGTCTATATTCTTTAAAAATTTATCATTTATAGAGCAATTTATGTCATAAAAGTAAAAATCAAATTCAATTTACCCACAACTTAACTTTAAAGAAATGCTACTGTGTACGCAAGATTATTAAATAGAGAAAATGTAATGAATTAGAGATTACTGTTTCATACCACAATAACATAACATTAAATCTTCATTATCTCACCTCCATGGGCACGAAGCACGGAAATAATAACAGCTTTTTACGTGTAATGTTACAATTTAAACCTTATTAAACATCAGGGAAATGTATTAGTGCTACTTTGGTTTTACACTTATATGGTACCTCTACACATTTTTTTATTATATCTATCTTTGTTAATATAATCAACACATGTTTTACATTCTTTGTTTATATAAACGTGACTATGTTGTGCGAGATATTTTCCAAATTACGATGATTTTTAATGGCTTAAACATGCAATTAAAATGTTTTATTTTAGCTTAACTGTGTCTCTCTATTGATCAATTTCGTTAATTTTGATTTTATCGCATCATAAACGCTTGCTTTTGTAAGAATTCATACTTTTTTATTTTGGTTCAGCTTGCTATTAAAACGTGTTTTTTAGTTTTATAAACTAAAACTATTTCCAGTTAATAGAATGCCAACAGTTGACAGTCTTTAGAATGAAAAATGTCGATCTATAATAATTTTCAATCGTGAAAAATACGGAAAATTAAAAAAGGAAACGCAAGGAAGGAAATTTTTAAGCAAGAAAGGAAAAGACATTAAAAGCTTCGTTCTTTCACTTTTGGTAGGTAGTGTTTATTTTGCTATGTGTATTGAAGTGAATGAAAGTTTAATCACTAAGTACATAATATTTTAATACAGTACTTAATTTTATAAATAAAGACAAACTTTGCTACTTATTACTACAAAACAAAATGTTGTATGCATTTAAAAATAGTAGGTACCTACGAGCAAATACATAGTTTTAACCTGTTTTATTTTTATTTTAAATTACATCGTTTGGCTTTAGTATTAAAATGAATCGTAATTAAAAATTGTACTGCAACATTATAGGATATTCATGCGGACGATAAAATCAGCATCAATGTGAAGTTTAAAATTTTATCCTATTATCTGCAAATACGATTTCGGATAAACAATGATTTCCTCGTTTCGCTAAAGCCATGTTATGATCAAATTTCAATATAAAAATTGTATTTTTGTACGTTATTTCAAATAAATGTTTGATTTATTCAAACGAAGGACCTACTTATTAATTTCTATTATTGCAGAGATGATATTTGTTTTATTATAGATATTTTAAGTTGTTAATATTGTTAAAAAAAAATGGGCTGCATTACTTTTAATTAATACTTACACTTAATAATCGCAGTAATCGTCAAAAATGAATCAAATAAATAATTAAAATATTAAAATATCACATCATAATATACATAATTTTAATTATTTGAATACAGCCTGACAAAATAACTTCATTTTGGCATTTTGTATAAATATTGTAAAAACCGAAATCAATGATTGGATTTTAAAACTCATTTTATCTCTGCATTCACAAATTTGTTTTAATATTTCGTGTTTCATTCAATTTCATAATATCGTTTCAGGTAATTTACAGTCTTGATTGAATCAAGAAGTGATTTGCCGGGAAACAAACTGTAAGTATTTAAGTCAACTTTATTAATCGAAAGGAAATATAACTACGTCTACGTTAGTATTGTGTTTGATTTTACGCGAGTATTATACATTTAGAAATTAAAGACTTTTTAACGGATTTTAAACGCGGTTTATTCATTATATTATTTTCCCGACGTTTCGAACACTTTACAGCGAGCGTGGTCACGGGGAGACTGAGATGTTATTCGTCTTGACGGTCATTCAAAAATTGCTATTTCTTAACTTAAATAATATAATGAATAAATCGCGTTTAAAATCCGTTAAAAAGTATTTAATTTCTATACGTCTACGTTAGTTTAAGATGAAAAAATAAATTCCGAAACCCCGGCGTACGATTCCAACTGATTCGTAATTAATGAATAACTTACCGAACTTAAAAGTTGAGTGGACAGGCTGAAACTTTAGTTTTTAATTTAAGATCCAGCCGACAAAAGAAAAAAGTTAAATGTAATGAAAGTTGGAAAGTATTTTGAGCACGTTCGCATAAGCATAGACCATGGTAGCTTTTAATTAATTTGGAAAAAAATCTGTCGTTACCAGCGCCGAAACTACGGTGAATTCGAAAACAGGCTCCCAAATTCATTTCCCGTTATTTCGCACTCCAAAACTATTCCACTCGAGTTAGTTTTTAGCAAAGGAGAGTTTTCCAGTTATATTTAGATGGACAGATACAAAGTGCCGACTGAATGCTAAAACAGTCATTTGCCAATCAAAAGTGTACTACTGGAAAACTGTGTGAAAATATTATTGATTGAGTTGCTAATTTTTTGCGTAACAACAGAAATGAAATAAAAATCCGTATTCCATCAAGGTGTAAAGAAAGGATCAAGCGCGATATTCCATTAACATTTAAATTATTTATTGGCCAAGTACTTCTAACATTTTCAGGTAAACTTTGCTTCTCGATCGAGATGAGTTTTAGGAGTTAATTATTATATAGGGTTGGATTACACGAACGCAGTTCATTAAGTTAATTAAATGAGATAGCGCTATTATTAGATATGAAAATTAAGATAATCGCGACCCCGGTTGGATTCACGGTATCTTTGCTAAATGGGATCATTTCTAAATTACCGTAATTGCCCAGATTTTGAAAGCTTCTAAAACTTAAATTTAATTATCTATTGTACGTAAAAAAGATTGTATTTTTGCTCTTTACTTTAAAGTTTTATAAATTTATTGAGTCAATGTACGCGATTTCTCTCTATCCCTATTACGCTTCCCTTTCGTTGGAAGCCGTACGGCGTACATGCAGTGTATCGAGTGGTCTTCCTAGTTCCAATGAAATAAATGAGTCCGTTCGGTTTGATTCATGCCAATGGGGAGCGGAAAATACGCGGCTACGAATAAAACAAATCAAACCACGACTGTAGGATAGGGTGCCACTGAATAGTGCACTGTTTTATTGAACTGGGCTTAGGACGCGGTCTGACACGCGTGGGCTCCCTGCTATTGTGGTAAATTGCGATTTAGCTACGAGTACATAGAAATGCTTAGCTACTAATGCGATGCCCTTCGCGCTGAGTAATGGAATTATCCTTTGTTTTTCATGTGATTAGAACTAAACATACTGTTTATAGATGGAATATAGTTTATGTGCGTAATATGTATTTCTAAACAAAAGTGTAAATAATCTTATTGTGCAAAAATATATACAAACAAATAATGATAGGTAATTTTGTCTCTAAAATACTCTACATTTATAGAACTTTAGTTATACGACTTCATGTAAATGTTCTTATTGTAGATCTGTTTTGAAAATAATAAATAAGTATACATTCACAGTATGCATTGGTTTTAAAAATCTCAACATATTTGAATGTTCGTTTCACTACGATAGGCATTGTTTCCATATATTGATTCGCGCAACTCGTTTTTCTACTTTTTTCACATTTTGTCAAACTTTTTTCATGAACATATGTGTGTGTCAAAGAGTCGCTCAAATGTGCTCGCAATCATTTCCTTTTTCCATGCTTTTAGATTTTTAATAAAATAGAAATAAACAAAAGAAAATATTATTGCGTATACAATTGTACATTTTATAGATAATTTATAATTAATTACTTATTTTACAAATTAACATTGAAGAGGTCGTTGTACGATGAAAAGCTTTGTTATTGAGTATCCTAAATCCTAATGTACGAAACATTAATTTGAAGTACCTACAATATATATACACATACTCATAAGAAAACATGAACACAACATCAATTAATAAGAATAATATTATGTTTATAACATAATATATCTTTAGTACTTATAAAATTGTTTATTTTTTGAAGAATTTTTCTCCGAAAAAATGCCAATTTTATTGTTGTGTAGATCGGTGATATTAATAAACTGTATGATATTAATTTCTCTGTAAAAAATATTAATTTCGTTACATTTTATCAGAAATACCAAATACATATTAAATTACAAAGTTTACTATCAAAACAAATTAACTGCTACTACGAAACTATATTTTATCATTTGCTTAAAAAAATTTCTATACATAGTAGTCATTTTCACGAATTGAAAATCGCCAATATAGTGGAGTGCCTGGAGCATTCAAAACCGTATAACCTCGGATTAGAGTTATAGTGAATGAATTAATATGATCGATGTGGGATATTGTTTTTTAAACTATAAATTGCAATGTTTACCCAAATTTTTTTTGTGCTCTCCATTGTTTCGTTGTTTAAAAAAAATGTTATGAAAAATTAATGTTTGACCATATATTTTCACTTTAAACAGTATTTTTTTTTTATTCGAGTAGACATATAGGAATATTTTTCAAAGACACCTGTGTTTAAAAATAGCAGTAGGGATCTCGAACGGATAGAAAAACGTGGAGGGGAGAGCGGAGCCACAATTGCTATGTACAATGGAATTTCTCGGCCGGTTTAATTATAAATTATTAAACGTACTCTATTGAGTACATTTAAAAAAAATAAGGTAATTAATTACGACTAATGAAAAGAAAAAAAATGATTAGTACCAAATCTGTTTATTTAAATATATTACAATTACCTACATTGTTGCTTACATCAAATATTTAGTTGAAATGATAATATCATCGTGAAAGCGTTCTATTAGTCGTTTTTTAATAGTTTTTTCTACCGGGATATGCTCTGTAGTGATGACGTTTTTCAACTTTTGCATGGTAAATTGGCAATCATCATTCTCTTCTATGTAGGTACTTGTATATTTGCTCCATTGCTGCATCTACTTAGATTAATTTTCTTTTCAACATTACTGAGGTGAATTGAATTTTTCAGCAAATTATAATAATCCGAATGATATTTTGATGCAAGTGTCTCTAAGTCGGTTATACCAGAAATCCTTTTCTGGATATCTCGATAATAATCGGTTTTCTGGACGGCTATAAAATTCGTGATGGATTCATTCAAAGTTGAAGTGTTGATGTATGAAATCTGACTACGCCGGCATTTTTTTGTATGGAGATACTACAAAGACCTCGTCTACTCGAGAGAATGCCGCAATTTGGACGAATTAACCCGGAAATCGAGAGTAGCAGAAGAAACCATTAAAATAATAAAAGGGTATTCAGACGTTTAAAAGACAACTTTTTCCGGTGATGTTGCACTTGCAGTGAGCAACAGGGGGGGTCATTTTGAAAATTTATTGTAATTAAACACCTTGTAATTGGTTTTATTTTGTTTGCATTAAAATTTTGCACTTACCATTTTTAGATTTCAATTTTTCGATTGAAGCCTTATGAATAATAAAATGAAATTTTCAGGGTAGCTACCACATAGATAGAGTAAGTTTTTAAAAAGCCAAACGGATATTTTTTATGTGATTTTATTTTTTACGGGCCCTTGAAGTTATGAACATACTGGGTAATTTTATCTTTCTTGGCATTAAATTCTTTTTTTTATTCCATTCGAAGATCGTTAGATCGAGAAGAAAGATAGTAAATGTTACTATACTGAATTGGCCTATCTTTCAGCTTAGCACACAAAAAAAATCAAGCATTTACCGCCATAATTCACGTCACCATAAATCAAAATCTCTACGTACTCGGCGATAGGTGAAAATTTGAAAAAAACGTCATAACTCCGAAAATACGAAAAATCGCATAATACACATGGGGGTGATTCGGATAGCCCTTTATGTCCTCTACCTCCCAGCTTCAGTATATCACAACTTCTTGGGACACCCTCTATGGTCAAACATGAATGTTTCACAATAATTTGTTTAAACAATGAAACAATGGAGTGCACAAAAAAAAATTGGGTAAACATTGCAATTTATAGTTTAAAAAACAATATCCCACATCGATCATAATAATTCATTCACTATAACTCTAATCCGAGGTGAAGACCCCCAGGCACTCCACTAATATAAAGCTTCGAAAATACTGACAAAGTGTTACCACTATTAGATAAGTTCTTGACGAAATATATTGTGTCACATGCCCCATTTAGCATAAAGCAAAAATTTAGCATCGGCAAAAATGCAATTTCGCAAAGCTGCAGCAATTTAACGCAACACTTGTTTCCTATACCGTATAAAACGATACAATTTTTGTGTTTCCCTATAAATCTCTTCATTATTAAATCGATGTTAAACTATGTACCTATTGTTTATTTATATTCTGTGAAATTCGTTCGCGCAATAAATGAAAACATATTACTTTCTGATAATTAAAAATACTTTAAAGGTTTCATTATTTACACTTCATCAGGAAAAGTAAACGAAGGCTGTTAAAATAAAAAGGATTTTCTTCAGGATTCAAATAACGTATTAATGAAATTCAATTTTCTTAAATTTGTTTTTCAATGCCATTAAAACAACATGGAAAACAGAATATATAAAAGGATGGAAATACAAACAATTCGTCGTAGTTTTATAGTGATACAGAGAGCAGTCGTTTAATAAAATGGCTCTGGATGTTTGGTCTATTCAACCCTCTTCTTGTGCATTTTACCCTTGAAAGAAAATTAGATTCTCGGAAATGTACTTGCAAACGAGGACTCAAGCTTAATAAAAAGGAGGTTTTGGTACGGTCAGTTTATGCAGTAAATAAAATTGCTTTATAGAAAATTGACTGGATTTTCCTTAAAGTGTTTCGAGGATTGTGTCACTAGATATTTTGTTAATACGGGTTCAAGCGTTTGTCGGATTCAGGAATCTTTTAGATATTTGTTTCGTTGCATGAAAATTTCGAATAAATCGGCGGTTTTGTGAGCGTGTGAATCCCGTGCTTTCAGCAAGCACAAAGGTATAGGCGACAAACATTTTCCATTGTATCCATCTTTGATGTTTGCCTCAATGTGTAAGAATTTACAAGAAAATTTTATATCGCCATACATTATTACAATTATTTGTATTATCTTATTAATATTTTATGTTACTTCTTTATGGATACAAGTATTTTTTTGTGAGTTTGATTCTTTTTTAATTAAATGAGGCACTTTTATTCATTTAAAGTCTGCCGGATTTTGGCAGGTATAAAAAAGCTAGCTCTGATGTAGGCTATTCTATTCTAGGTAAGATATATCCTATACATTATTATCTGTACCCATTACATCACTATGCCGTTTCAACGTTTCGAAAGCTCAAAACTTAGACCACAAAGCAATACAGTTCGGGCGAAATCGTATTGTGACGTGATTGCGCGAACGCGACACCTGTATCAGTCACAGAGGACTGGCTGTATATCGCTTATTGTAAACATGCGAGCTATTGACAGACAGGCTAAGTGTGTGAACACGTACGGAAATGAATTTCCTCAGTGATTTGGTAGATTTGCATTCTAAGGGTTGATGAAGCTGTGTGAACACGCCATTCATAGAACAAACACTGATGTGACAATATCGAATACGCAAAGCGGTGCATTTGTGTGATTATAAACCTGAAATATAAGGTTGTATTCCGTAAAAAATCTGTAGAAAAACTAGAGATAAATTTAGCACGTGATTGCTTTTATTGTTGAATATCTACTGATATTGGGAAAACTTTATAACTATTCTAGGAACGTCAAAAACATCGACAAATCGTTTATTATTAGTTTCATGTAATATGATAAAATCATTACTTCCAAGATTATCATCTTCTAAGAGATTGAAAACTTTAACACGGATAGTTAAGACATAAAATTAAAGACAATAACTGGTATTTGTAAACAAAATTGGTTTCAGCAAGTCTTTACAGCCATAACGTAAAGAAAACAATCGACGTTCAATTAGACCATTGTATTGGCATGGGGCAACCCGGGCATACAATAATGGGCGCTCAGTAGATATTATTGTCAGTTATTAAGTCTGGCCAGTTTATCGTTCGTGAACACACTGAATCCTAAACAGGGAAGTAGTGTTGCCCAAATTCAGTCTTGGTCTTGCAGTCTTGGTCTTGTTCTTGCGTTTTTGCAAGACCAAGACCAAGAACAAGACCGCGTATTTTTAGCAAGACCAAGACCAAGACTGACCGTGCAAGACTTGAGCAAGAACAAGACATAGCCTGCAAGACTCTTGCGTCTTGCAGCTAGGACTTAGCGCTATTTCACTGAGTAGTTAGGTGTAACAGTTCGGTGTATAGGTAGGTACGCTTAGGAATTCTATGAGACGCAAAAAACTGTATCAAAGAATATGAAAAACTGGACCTATGCGCATTACGACTAATACCATAAACATAGCGAATAAAAAAATATCTATTAAAATCAAACTGAGTGCATGCATAGTTATGTTTTAACCATCGGCACTTTGATAATGCGGCATCAAAGGTTTTGTACTTACTTCTCAAAGAAATTTGCCGCTTTTCGGAAGTACATGGTTATGATACACGCGCCGGCGGCTTCTTTTGAAATCTAAAACAATCGTTGCCGCCACGCCGAAATCATAACATATTTTGACACTATTTGATTGCCGCCATAGGGCGTAGGTATACTAATGCAAAATAATTTCGAATTTTTTTAAGAGTACCTACAGGTGTTCCAAAGAATAAATAAGTTTCAGAGTGCTTAGAATGAAAATGAATACATTATACTGATCACGCAAGTATCTTTACTATGGCTATGTTAATTCAAGCTCACAATGTTCCAATTCTAATACGTTTTTCTAAGATTTAAAGTAAACTTTAATAAATAGTAATAGACTAATAGGTAATTGCAAGACTTGCAAGACTCTTGCTGCAAGACCAAGACCAAGACCAAGACAGGGAGCGCAAGACCAAGACCAAGACCAAGACCAGGTGTATTGGCGCAAGACCAAGACCAAGACTGGCTAAGTCTCGTCTTGTTCTTGCATTTGGGCAACACTACAGGGAAGTATTGATGTAGGACAATTAATAGGCTGTGATTCGTGAATTATTATCCATTACGTGTTACACAGCTTGTGTTACAGATTTGAAGATGTCATACTATTAATGATGAATAATTTATATTTATTGGATTATGATTACTTAAAAAATATTTTCGATCAGTGTTGTGATTTTGTGATGAGTGCGTAGGAATTACTTTTTATCTGTTTCAATTATTATACAGATATTATTATCATTATAGTAATGTAACAACACACAAATAGAAAGTATTATTTATAAAAATGGATACATAAGTTGAAAATAATTATGTTTTAAAGGTGGAATTAATTTTAATGAAGACCGAGTTGAAACGAACTCGTTTCAACTCGGCGAGACAGAAGTTTTCTATAGAGAAAAACACTGAAAGTACTAGGTGAAAAATTGCATTACCGATGTAAAAAGTAAATAATAACATTCAAATGCTTATTTGCTTTCGCAGTTTAATTTACCTTTGCTTTGTAATGTTCTGCTTCTTTGTTCTTTATTGCTATCTCTCAGTTTCGTGTAACAGAGATGAGTTCAAAAAGAAATGCTTCCTTTTCCCATTGTTATGCAAACGCTCTAACTGGATCGCTGTTCTGTCTAAAAGAATGTTTGTATTAGGTGAATCTGGCTCAAACTCGTTTTGTTAAGATATCGTTACCATTTCAATGCGCTATTTTGTTCGCGAATGATCATTCTCTTTTAAACACTTGAGCAATACTTTTTGGGAAATAAAGGACTTTTATTGCTAATGTATTTAGATAATATCATAGTAGTAGTATAACAAAATATTATTAATAATCTTGTCATCTTATTTATATAAAGCTTTAATTGAATTCTGTTTCTTATTATATGACCCTACTTTGGGCCAGCAAAAGATCAGCTTATTAGGTGTCATATATTCTTATAGTTATCAGTTGGTTAATGGTTTGTATTCAGTTTTGAAGGATATTTTTTGAGATTTATAGTAATTTGAAAATTGTACTGTTAAGAACTTTTTACAACTCACTGTTAACGTTTAACCTACGAGGCTTTCGAGTTTTCGAAGATTTTGTATATGAATGTAAAAAGAAACAATATACGTGCGGCCGAGGATGGAGGTCGGGCGGCGCACCACGCTGACTGAGCAAGTGGTTCCGCTGCCGATTCTCTTAATTGGTAAATCTTAGCTGACGCGGCTCTTTGCAATTACGTTGGGGTCTATGCAAGTGAATTGATGAGAAATTTAATGCAACGCAACTGAATGTGAATCGATTCCAATTAATTATAGAACGGGTTAGAGCTTTGTTTAACGTCCCGGTTAGTTGAACTCTATTTAAATAGGCAAATTGTTTTAGCGATATCCTATTTTGATTGAATATCGAAGTTTGCTGTTTGTCTACATTTAGCCGAGGTGTGTTGGAAGGATTAAATTCGAAATTGGTTTGACAGATCCGTTGATGTATGAGGGATTTCGGTGTTTTAAGAGACGCGCACGTGAAACCAATTCCACGTTTCGAGTGAAAGTAATGGGATCCGAACAACTCAAGAGTCGATGCATCAATGAATTTACAACATACGTATCTACATGTCAAAGTTCGTTACCTTTAGCGTCTTCGAAATTTGGGTATCGATCGTGAACGTAATTGAAATGGATCGAGTTTGCAACATTCGGCTCACGTAGGCAACTTGTCCGTAGCCTGTTTGCTACCAACCACTCTCGATACTCGATGCATTATCGTTATCAGGCGAGAAATCGATTATCGGCTCGCGTTTGTTAATATGTAATTCTGTGGCGAGTCTCGATGTTCGCTTCGTGTAATTCGATTAAAAGGAATGGATCGAGCTTCCACGCAAATATTCCATTAGTGAAGGTTGTTCGAAATTGCGCAAGATAGCCAATAAATTTATTATTAAGTAGACCGGTATATTGCATTTAAATAAAACTTTATTTTTCTTAATATAGTCGAACGATTTGTATGTTTATATTTAATTTTGATGTATATTGGCTCTTGTTTTCAGCCAAGTTACTAAATAATATACAAATCAATTGAATAACAAGATTACGGTCTAGATTTGAACATAATAAAAACACTCATTTTTATTGAAAGTGCGTGTTCTAAGAGATACATGATCCAATTGAGGTTAGGAGGTGATACGTTACATAAGCGTGAGCAAGAAAAGTTAAAGTAATACCAAAGTCGTGTGAAGTGTGCGTGTCACGAATGAAACAGAAACAATTAAAATGATTCCCAAGCGGCACCGCACAAGATGTTGCGACTTGCGACTTTCCAATTTAACTTTGTGTTTTCCTTCTCCCGGCCTAGTTCATCTAATATATTTTCGAGCCTCTGTCATTTTTATGCTTCCCTTATCTATTTTATTGACCCATTACGATACGCACGTTCGATATATCAGAATCTGTGCCAATTTAATACGCTATTAATATGCGAAATGTGGGAAAATCGTGGAAATAAAGGATTCATCTGGAAATGATATTAAGGAACATTGCTCAATCATTCATGTCTCTGTTTACTTCATCTTCTTATTCTTCTTTTAACTTCCTCATCTTTATATGTTTTCAGAGCTTTTAATATTTTTTTATTAATATTTTGTTTCTATTATCTTACATACACATTCTATTTTGTATAAAATATTTACATAATTCTGAAAAGAATACTATCCATTGAGCTGAAAACTTTTATAAATTAGAAACATCGAAGTCATCTAATCCCAACTTAACACAAACTTAAAGAACAGATATAACCGGAATCTGCTCGAAGTTTCTTAAAGTGAAATATCGATTCATAATGACTTTTCTATAATGACGACTAAACAATGAAACAACTCAGCGTAATCTGGAAAGTAATGATGCGCAAAGAGGCATAACTTTTGATTCACAGACTTGTCATTGTGAGGCGTGAGCTATGGTTCTGTGGGGACAGGTTACTTTCACTCTGTCAGTAAATTGAATTCCCTACAAGAGCTGCTTGTGTACACGATTTCCTCATTAACGTCTTTTGTCGACGTCTTGCCGCTCAGACTGCATTGAGGTATCACTCACACAGCGATATGGCTGTTACAATCGGGAGGTTGCTCAATATTGTTCACTTTTAATGAGAAGTAGGATAATCAGATATATTTCTAATTAATCATAATTATACTGTTAAATGAAGATATTGTAGGTAGATTTAAATAAATACAAAAATTATTACTGAAGTGAAATAAAATTACCTTGATTCTGTGTGGCAATTAGAAGGCATTTAAATAGGCAAGAGCTTCGTACATGCAAGAGAAGTTTGTAATCAACTTAATTAAATGTTTAGAGCATGCAGGTACACATGTCAGGTGTTTAATTGATCCATAGAACACGCTCTAATCAGTCTTTAACATTGTCGTGCACCGACGTTACCTTGCATACGTCAAGACGGATAATTGGGTTTGCATCGATTCTGATAATGAAGCTCGTATATTTGTGTTTGTATTTGCTGGTTAATTAGCGAAGCTATCTGCGATCAAAATTATTGTTCGTCTGAATGGTTTAGTTCGTAATGTCCTTACTTGTTTATCGATATTGTTCAAACCGAAGCTATTATTGTGTTTAATGATATAGAAAATGTACCAAACAGTTTGACGGTTTTGCGAAAATCGTGGTAAACTAAAAGAATTTAGCTCGTTACCACGTTTGAATTTACGGTAACAAAGCTTGAAATTAAGCTAAGGCGTTAGGGTAAGCCGAGTAATTACATCCTATGGAAATATGACTCTCAAATATAAATGTTAAACAAATTTCTCTTAGAGACTAATTTGCTTGAAAAATTTCTACAACTTTGCAATATGGTAATTTACTATGCAAATGAAGGTCCAATACGAGGGAGTCAAGGTCTTATTTACTTCACAAGAAAGTAATAACGACGACATATTTTCTAAAGAAAGTGGGTCGGCGCAATGGAGAATTTCTTAGCGCACAAGAACACGGGAACAATATGTTTTAAATCATTAGTCTTTGCCAGTCATTTGCGAAATACAAATGCAGCGAAGTCGATGCTAATAATTAAACTTTTGTACATCTGTTTCTGTTTACGTGACATTCATTATTTACTCATTAGTTTATGTCAAGTGACATGATAAATGTTTTTAGTATTTTCTTGTCTACGCAAGCATTCTCGATACATTACAATATCTAGTATTCAATCAATCACTATACTACAATCATTGTGAGAATTGCATATTC
The DNA here is from genome assembly GCA_907164665.1 of Colias nastes. NCBI lineage: Eukaryota > Metazoa > Arthropoda > Insecta > Lepidoptera > Pieridae > Colias > Colias nastes. The sequence continues at coordinate 79,867 of CAJQZM010041387.1, read as the reverse complement.
ATACGAATTTAAACATTAACATAATCTTTGTAAAAAAAGTCTAGGATCATTTCTCCAAACCGCATTCCAAATTCAACCCACTGACAACTTCCAAACTAATCTTAAGCATTGTCCATCAAAGACGTTAGCTTCCAAAGATTATTTAGATCGTCGAAGATAAAGGGACATCTCGGATGCAATTTTGATGTTATATCGGACGACAATGACCGCCCGGCGTCACGCTGACGCAGCTTTCTTTATAAGGCTCGGAATGCAGTGAGCTGTCAGATTCATAAATTTCCCGCCAATTTTTTTTTGTTAATAACATAAGCGTCGCGCTATTTGATACTTGATAGAAATGTTGTCATAGAGGAAGAAACAGAATTTAAGTAAGATGTATGTAATTTAAGTAAGAGTATTTCTAGTTATTTAAAATATTTCAGTTACTACGAAATGCAAATGCATTCCTAGATTTAGGATTTTGGTATAGTGAATAATTTTAAATTAAAACCCTAAAAAATAGCAACCTATAAATGTTATTTTTATTGCTTGTCAGAAAAATCCGTCTTAGTAATAAGATTTATTTTAAACTAGCGGTCCGCCCCGGCTTCGCCCGTGGTACAAATTTACGTTTTCTCTACATAAGAACCATTCTCGTACTTCAAGGAATATAATAAAAAAATAATTATCGAAATCGGTTCAGCCGTTCACACGTGATGCCGTGACAACGCGAAACGGGTGCGGACCCGCCGCCTTTTTATAGCTCCCGCCGCGAAGCGCGTTGAACGCGGCAACTGATACACAAAAATAATCCTTATGGCTGCATGATCCTGTATTCACGCGCGATGACTTATAGCGTATTTCATGTATAACTTTGGTGTTTCTACACCGATTTACATGATTCTTTTTTTATTGAATAGGTAATAATATTAACTTTTTTTAATTAGGGATGAGTGAGAGTGTTGTAAACGTAAGAGTAGACAGATATAATCAGAAAGCTCCGAATTGCTAAGCTATTGAAGTTTCACGTGTTATTGTGAGTCAATTTTAAAAGATAAACATATGCTGTCTAGGAATTTATTTTTATATAATAATAATAATTTAAGAACAATTGTGTCGTACATGATTTCTATGTAGCTTTAACCATTAAGGCTGCACACGCGACGGAAGCTTAAAAAATGGAGTAACTTCTCCCGTTTTCCCAATATTTCCCTTCACTGCTCTGCTCATATTGATCGTAGCGTAATAAAAAGTATACTATAACCTGCCCAGGAGTATGAAGAATAAATGTGCCAAATTTCGTTAAAATCCGTCGTGTAGTTTTTGTTTCTATAACGAATATACAGACAGACAGACAGACAGACAGACAGACAGACAGACAAAAATTTTACTGATTGCATTTTTGGCATCAGTAGCGATCCCTTATCACCCCTTCATAGTTTTTTTTTTAATATATTTTATGTACAGAATTGGCCTCTCTACAGATTTATTATAAGTATAGATTATAATAAATCATTTAAATTATAATATAGAATTAGAAATTATAATAAATCATCTCAGTGTATCCCTGTCTCAAAGCACCCTCTGCCTTTGACATGTCATTTTCAGCAGCTTAATTTTATGGATTTTTCGGATCAAATATTGTGGTATTTACAAGGGATTCCAGTCATTGGGTGAGAAACTCAACCATTCCGTAGTGAACATTACATAAAGTTTGGCGTTTATCATCGTCATTCTTGTTTGAATTATGTTTAAACTAAATATATCTAGTAGCTACGTATCTTACAAATTTATTTATAATCTCTACATATACCTACCATAGCCAAATTTATTTATATAAAAAAATAATGTCATATATATCTATTTAGTTGTTTTAATAAAGCGAAAAAAGCAGAAATTTATTTTAACAATGCATTATAAAACTCTAGAGAAAAAAGTAGAAGCACAGAGTAGAACCACAGTTGACAGATATATACTACGTACATACAGTTAGGAAACTAAGCCCCTGCGATGAAATTATGACGTATAGCTATAGGGCTGTTACCTTTTTGATATTTAACCGACTTCAAAAATAAAGGAGGAGGTTATCAATTCGGCCTGTATATTTCTGTTTGCTTTTTTTCACAGTTGATTTTGTGGTAATTTTGAGATTAAAATCCGTTAAAATACAAAAATGGTGTAGCCTAAATATGAATTTACAAGAAGAAACAATCCGAATTAATACAGCTTGTAAAAGTAAATACGTTTTTATCAGTGCTATATTTCGAAATCTTGTTTTGTTATGGACGCCGAAGGCTATTTAATGTACCTAAATTATTTATAATGCTTGATATTTGTATTATACATATATTCAATAATTATTTTAAACCAGAATTTACAATACTTGTATGTAGGTATACCTACTAAATTATTTTTAAAACGATAAATTAAATTAAATTAAAAAACACAAAATATGCAAAAATAAATTAAAATTATTATTATACGAGCATAGAACCTCTACCTTTTTGTTTTAGGAAGAAAAAGAAAATAGTTTGACAGGCTTAGTGCTTGACAAAGTGGAGACGCCACGTATCGATAAAAATACAATAATTATAATATCTATCTTTTTCTTCCCTAATATTTACGTAATTATGCACATAAATTTAAACAAGATTTTTTAAGGTTTCCATTTTTTTTTAGATTTTTGTGCTCTTCTAGATTGCGTAAAAATAGATGCGATCTTTAAACAGAATGGACTCCTAATATTGACTATTTGTAGCTATCATTTTGATAGAAAATAAAAACCTAAAATTAAAACTCATGCTGCCATATCTATAGAAAATAAAAAATAGTCTCTTTTTAACTTGTAGTGAGATACGGTATTTACAAATATATTTATTGAAAGGGCTACAAACTGAAACAATCGATATTTATTTAATTGAATTGACATCACTTTAAACTTTTTTCTATACTGAACGTATCTTTGTCATTCAAAATCTGTGGATGTGTCACCCGCTACTATCGATCCCCCTCAATACCCTCGTACTACCCGTTCGCTTCGAGTTGGCCGTCGATGACCGTTACAAAATGACGTCACAGGCACATCAACTGGTACCGTCAACAAAAAAAATAATAACACTCCGAAAAATAAAATAACAAAAACAGTTCGTATAATTACTTACTACAGCGAATTCCTCGCTAATAGCAGTAAAAAAATATATAAAAGTTAACAATAATAACCAAACTTAACAAAACGATCAAATAACATAACCAAAAACAACGGGAGCGATATTATTGACGGACGGGCGCACGTGATAGCGTTGCTGACGGTAGTAACAGGGTCTGTCTAGGAGTGCAGTGCGGTGAAGCGGGAAGGGTGGGAGCGGCCAACTCGAAGCGAACGGGTAGTAAATACGCTTGATGGGGGGGAGCCATTTCGAACATTTTGTATGAAGTTTCCTTACTGTATGTATCTGTATATTGTGGTAGAACTCTAATTGTTCAAGAGTCACTAGGTCAAAAAGTAATATAATGTTATTTATCCCTACTAATATTATAAATGCGAAAGTAACTCTGTCTGTCTGTCTGTCTGTTACGCTTTCCCGCTTAAACCTCTCAACCGATTTTGATGAAATTTGGCACAGATAATCTTTAGACCCTGAGAAAGAACATAGGCTACCTTTTATTGCGAAATACCACGGGCGAAGCCGGGGCGGACCGCTAGTATTATATATTTATGCTATAAAGGAGTCTTTAGAAATACAGAAAGGCTTCTTATGTAAGGGGGGTGACATACAAATTACTAGGCGGTGCTTGGAACGTAAATATAATAGTTAGGGAAGTTATAATGTATAGATGATGACGATGATAAATTATCTATTGATTACTCGAAATACACAACAGTCACAGAAGCAAGATCAAACCCAAAAATTAAATTTATTAGGTACAACGTAAGACTGTAACAATGATAACAATTCCGTTTTAACTTTAATTGAATCCAAACAATACGAAGCCTACAAATTAGCCTACACAATAAATGTCAATGAAATTAATTCTGTATCAATAGATAATAATATTTTATTATCTGTGCTATGTTGTGTGAAAAAAACATTCCCTACAGCATCTGGTTATCGTTCTCCGTGGTCAGTGAATGTGTGTCATCCTGTAAAGATTTATGATCGTCATAAATCTGTCAATAAATTAATCATATCGCCTGTTTTGGCAATATGCTATCTGTAACTCTCTCAATATGAAACGTACAAATTGTTTAGCATCAATAGTATTGACTTGTATTTACGGTGATATTGTAATTTAAAAAAAAATCCTTTACTTAATTTTGGAAGTACAACAAATATTAAAGTCCGTGAACTAAATATAATATTATTACATCTTACAGTGTAAATTATTCTGGATTAAACATGTGCGAAAATACGACCAAATTCATAATAATAAAGATTGGCCTAAGCCCGCGCGTAATGTGAATTCCCGCTCAAGTAGAGAGGAAAACTGAATGAATTAATGAAAAATGTTTGTTGGATATAAGTAAATTCATATATATTACACATAGAAATGAAAAATGTAAAACTCCGTCATGTTTACTCAATTTAATATCAGATAAAAGACGGAAAATTTTAGAGCAAATAAATATTTTAGTCATATTCTGGGACGCTCGATTATCAATATCGATCAATCCATTCCAGTAAATAAATAACGGTAATGAATACTATTATTGTAGTACAACGCTCTTATTTATTTTACACAAAAGGCCACACCAGATAATATGTGCTCTACCCATTATGTAGACGTGCTTACTTTGTGCATTCACTAAAATAACCCCGCTATGATATTTTTATTTAGCAAAACTAGGTAAACTCGTTTAACAATTCCTTTTACGGGTTCGCAAATCACAATGCTTTGTTTCTCATTCAAGTTTTTCTGTGTTGTTCCTCAGTTGTGCAGTATAAACCCCACTGAACATCTGCTTTACGTAACTGACGACGGGACATCATGAAAATTTAATCGCACGACGCGACTTTTGTCACACAACAATAGACGGAGCTCAAAGCCTCAGACAGACGAATGCAAAAGTCTTTGATACTATGATTGGCCTGGGAAGCTCTTTCCATTCGTTTCCGCTCCTCGAAGGACCATTTTTATTCGAGGAAGTCTGACCTTTGAGGGTTTATGGGACGTTATAAATTGACTTTATAAAATATTTCAATTTTTTGTTAAATGTTCGTAGCCACAGTAATTATATAAAAAAAAATAGGTAAAAACTAATACTGGCAATACCAGTGAGTGACAGCTGATGGATCGCCCGATGGAAAATAATTACGTTTCGGTTCACTACAGTTAATATTAGTCCATTGAAAAGTTACATTTGGGGTTGCAATTTTTAGAGGACGCAATTTTATTTTTTTGATGTGTAGGGGGGGGTCAGTGTGAAGCTATCACCAAGTTTGTGGGGTCGCCACCCTTGTCCCACGGCCGCCATCTTGAATATAGCGGTTTAAATAGTTTTTACGATATATCTCTTAAATTATTTATCTGATAAAAAAAAAATTTAACATTATTTGTCGCAAATTAAATTCTCTACAACTTTGGTCAAGTAACTTTTTGTCGTAGAACTATAATTAAAAAAGTTATAAGCGAAAATGTTCAGAAATTAGAGCTTTTTATATTATTCAATAAAACTTTTTTTAATCATTTTACGAAGAAATGATATCAGACTAATTTTGTAGATTGTTTCTCGAGGTACAACTTTTATATATGTACAACATTTTTTCATTATGTTAAATAGCTAAGGTTTTACAGCGCTCCGAAGTGAGTACTATTTTTCAGTACTCTTAACTACACAGTTTCATATTGTGTGTACTAATATTAATTTGTCATCAGTAATTGTATTTTTTTGTTATTATAATATTTTTAATAATTAATTTTGCAAAACTATTAATAATTAATTATTGACTCTTTTCCCCACCACCTAGGAGGTAGAGTCTGGAAGCACGATTTTCTTTACGTCGAAAAGCAGGGCTGAAATGTTCTGTAGTGTGCTTCCATTGTTCTGGAGTCTGGGAAAAGGGCCAATAGCCAATATATTATGTATAGTTAGTACTGAAAAATAGTACTCACTTCAGAGCGCTGTAAAACCTTAGCTATTGACGTAATGAAAAAATGTTGTAGATAAAAAATGTTCCTCGAAAAACAATCTACAAAAATGGTCTGATATCATTCCTTCGTAAAATAATAAAAAAAGTTTTATTGAATAATATAATTAGCTCTAATTTCTGAACATTTTCGCTTATAGCTTTTTTATTTATAGTTCTACGACAAAAGGTTACTGGACCAAAGTTGTAGAGCATTTCATTTGCAACAAATAATGTTAACATTTTTTTTTATCAGATAAATAGTTTAGGAGATATATCGTTAAAACCATTTCAACCGCTATTTTCAATATGGCGGCCGTGAGACAAGGGTGACGACCCCACAAACTTGGTTTTAGCTTCACATTGACCCCCCCTACACATCAAAACAATAAAATTGCGTCCTCTAAAAAACGCAAGGTTAGGCCTAAAAAATGTAACATTTCAATGGACTATATAGTTTGTTATTATAATCGGCAAAGGCATAGTTGTCTAAAAAATACAAAGCAGTCAACTTCATTTAGTCGCAAAAACAACTGATAACCAAATAATGAGGAAATATATACCTAAATAGTTAAATGTACCTGTATATGAGTATAACAAAGATAATTATAAATCTATCCACTAGAAGAGCACGTTCAATAAGAACAAAATATACCATTGTTTATAGTCGGGTCAGTATTACCATTCAGTGGGTGAAGCATTCGCGCTTAGAATTCGGGCACCGTTCTATTAACACGTACCACTGAACTCAATGTTGGAAAACTGAAAAATGAAAAAAATGAAAAATATATTTATTTATAAACCAAATATTTTTACACAGATACACTTAGATTAACGTTGCTCGCTTTACACATATTGGCTTAATCTATGTTTATTAAAAAGGATTCCCTATAGTACCCACACTAGGCAAGCCTGTATCGTGGGCACTGAGACGATTTTACCAAAAAACAAAATTAGATGTCCTCGGTATGATCAACGCTTATAATAATACGTACAAAAGCATTTTATAACTTATAAGCTAGGTACAGAATAATAAATACTGAAAATAATAAAAAATACAATTAATATAATATATTATGAAATAAATAAAATAAATGAATATATATAGATAATGTATAATATATAATATGTAATTACAATAAATATAATAAATATGAAATAATATAGGTGCCGATTATACTCAAATTAAAATTAATATAATGATGCAAGAAGATTTTCTGTTGATACGTAGTTTAGAGAATTAAGGTAGTTAGTTACGATGATCTTTGCTTTTTTAGAAGTACAGTTTTTAATTTTACAATCGGAGCTAATTTTATTATAAATAAATATACCAACAAAAGGATTGAATCGCTTAGCAAAAGAAGTATTTACACGAACATTTGGTATTTTGTAAATACGCTTTCTCACATAATTCTTGTAATTGGGAGAGGTAATGACCCATTTGTGCGTAGATATAAATTTATCAAGGATAAAAAGTTGGCGAACTGTAAGAACACTGGCGTCTTTATAAAGGTCAAAAGTAGGATATCTAAAAGGTTTTTGTAACATAGTCTTAAGTACCGCTCGTTGAGCCCTCTCAATACGAATTAGGTTTGTCTTAACGGCGCCTCCCCACGAACCAATGCAGTAAGTAATTAGTGATTGGCATAGCGCGAAATATATAGTTTTGAGTAATTTGAAGTCGGCAGATCGGCGGAGTTGCTTCATAATGAAAATGATTTTACGCACGCGATCAGACAGAAGATTTATATGATTCTTAAAACTTAGATTTTGATCCACCAAAACCCCTAAGTACTTGGCAACTTCAACTCTTTCAATGTATTGAGGTGCACATTCCTCAGGAGATACATTTATTAAATCGATCAGTGATGGGGCGGACGCAGCAGTCTTATGAAAGCAGATAAAATTCGTCTTGTCTAGATTCAGGGTCAACAAGTTACGTTCGAGCCAAGAGTTTACCTGTATCATTCCCTGCCTTGCAGCTAACACTGCCTCATCCCAACTGCCACCGTGAAAAGTGATAGCAGTGTCATCCGCATAACAAAGAATATCAGCACCGCTAAGGGGGAGGTTGTGAATATCATCCATGTAAAGAATGAAGAGAGTGGGACCCAGGATACTGCCTTGTGGAACACCGTAATTAACTTCTTTCGTGGCACTAACACTCTCTCCAATCTTCACACATTGAAGTCTCCCTCTGAGATAACTTTCGAACCATAGCAATGCATGACCCCTGACACCTTTATTATCAAGTTTTCTAAGCAGCAGCGGGATAGAAACAGTGTCGAAGGCCTTCGCAAGGTCGAGAAAAACACTGAGACATGCGTTTTTGTTGTCCAAATGTGAAGACACTATAGATGTCAATAGGCTTACAGCATCTGACGTACTTTTTTGACATCTGAAACCGAACTGACGAGATGATAGAAGATTATTGGACTCTAGAAACTTGGTAAGGCGGGAGTTAACAATTTTCTCCAGAATTTTCGAAAAAACGCCTAAAAGTGATATCGGCCTATAATTATTGGGATTGTCACGAACTCCTGATTTATAAATTGGGCAAACTGCAGCAACCTTCCAGCTATTAGGGAAAATACCGAGTGATAGGCTTCGATTATATATTGACGTTAAAGGACATAAAATTTCTTCCCGAATCTGCTTAATTAGTGAATTATTAAGGCCATCAATGCCAGGTGATTTTTCATTTCTTAATTGTAAAATGAGGTTTTCAACTTCAGATGTATCCGTTGCTATGTGAACAGCTAAAAATATAACATATTTGTTGTGTTTCATGAAAATAATTATTGGTTTGTCTTTCTAGGTACCACGGAAGAAGAGCCGCTGTTTGAGGATAGTAATGTATGTAATCTTATATGTATAGTAATTTTTAACTATTATTTTCCCTTCATATTGAAATAGAGTATTTCATTGAAATATGCAGGAGAAAAATAAAAAACCTATTTTTCAAATGCTTTGTAGGAATATCGCGAAATAGCGCCAATATTTGGCATTATTAGGAAAATACCACAGTGCATCGCGCTGTCGTTTTGTGACAGTCCATGTGACAGAGGCTTTATGAGGTCTACTCATATGTTACTCCATTGAACGGCGCACCGGGCCGGGAATACATTCAAATGTAGTCTTTATTCGAATGTTATAAAATACACATTAAACAACAAGATAAAATAGCCAACGTTAGCTGCGTCCACATTAGGCCGCGCACGTATAGCGTTGCAGTCCCCTAAACGGATTAGAGCCGTCCGCAACGAAAATACATTTTCAAACACGAATTACTGCCACAGATTGTGTATATTCTAATGTAACCTGTGCTTAACACGTCCCGCGCATTATTCTTCCGCGTTACTCATTTGAATACAGTATGTTTGATTTAAAAATAAACGGTAATTGAAGCAATCTATTTATTATTATCTTATTAACTTGTTTATTTTTTTGTGTTTTTATGTTTTAAACCTTGAATAATAAAATGTGTAGTTTTAAACAGATACAAAATTTAAAAAAGTGAATGTAAATTAATATTCCATTCCAACTCAAATTATAAATAGGAATATTATTTACCAGCATACAGCTCTATAACACCAATTAGAGCTTACAATTTCATATTTGTTATGCGAAATCAAATAACACTAATCGATGGCCAGTCAGCGAGCGATTAATCGTAATGACACATCATTAAATTAGCGTGAAGCGAACTAAACATATTAATGAATATAATTATTACATGTGCATTGACAGCGAGCGTGAACTGTATTATCTATAATTGCATTCAACTTAATGACGTTAACGTTTGCGCAGTCGTCGGGGCGTGCGTTGTGCGTTCCACGATCCGATTAGCAGCCACCATTTAAAACAATACCCGATACAGTAAAGCAATGCGATATCGATAAACAGCTTATGGATTTAATAAGAGAATAGGACGTGGCGGGTCTTACGCTTAATCGCATGCAGATGTTGCAATGTATTGTAATGCAGTTCTGTATTATAATAATTGATTGCTAATTGTCGCCTGATGGTGTATTCAATTCTAATGAATAATACTTATTGTAGAGATTCAAATTGAAGTTTTTTTATTATATATCATACAATATACTTTTACTGTAATATATGGAGTCACGCTGTAGAGCCGGTGTGTTTTGTTGATTTTTTACCTTATTTTTCTTACTTACAGTTTTATTAAAAAGCAAACATCCTTATCATAATAATATAACCGCGTAATATTTTTCCTTCATAAATAGAGGTTACAATTTTGTTTTTTCGGATTACGGCAGTATAAACTTCTAACCCTATCCTACTTATTTCCGACCGGGAGTTACAGTTTTGACTGCCGCCCGGGGCGATCGTCCAACCCAACTGTAAGGAACACTTTAACCAGTATTTTTCGTTTCTTTGTAAAGTTTTTTACAGTTTATTGATTTAAATATCTTGCTACTGAATACTTCGATTCAATATTTGTGTTTATTCTCTACATTATAGTAGTTTAGTAGTTAAATATTATTCAGGTTAAACTTTCTTTGATAAAGTTTCTATTTTAATAGAAACATCTTAGAAGCGTATGTTTAATTGGTACTTAAAACGTAGGGCTTAAAAATTACAACGTAGGGCTATTCATATAAGTCACAGCAAACAGTAAACGAGCTATGTCCCTAAAGTATGTAATATAACGTATGAAAATTCGAGGCTATTTAAATAATCCTGTATATCAACGTCTTTGCATAGCTTAATGCAGATTAAGGGCTATCAGAATATATTGCATAAGCGCTCTAATACTGGGGCGTGAGGGTGATATTTTTTGTAAGAGCCATGCGGATTTAAAATAAGATTGATATAGATCAGGAACTAAAGGTTTTTGTCGATAGGATGTTATGAGATAAATTCTTGGTGTTGGTTTTTATATGAAATATACCTATATTTAATAATATTATTTACTAGTACTTTTCTTAGAATATTTAAGAAAGGCATTTTAGAGGCAAATTTCTTTCAATGCTATAGCATGGTTAAATCGAGTATTCAAATTAGTGGTAGTCATTTAAAAATTAAATTCAAAATTAAATTGAGGTCAAAAAAATCTGTACCCCATTGACACAAAGAGATAAGTCATACAACAAATTAAAAACAACACTGCTGCACTTGCAATATTAAAAGCTTTTTCAATTTATTCATTTAATAAACAATTGTCCAAACACAACAATAAACAAGAGAAACCGAAAATTATTGTCTGTTCGAAATGAATAACAACAAATAACAAAAATTATTGTATATTTAAAGTGAATTATTATGAAATACTAAAAACACTGCGCTCACATGTCACTCAATATTTTATGATATTGCATACGAATGTCATATCAGGAAATATTTATTTGCCACAAGAGTAAAAATGTAGATCATAAATATAAGTACATTTATCCAGCCAGGATTGATGAATATTTTTAATTGGCTCTCGCGGATTACTGGGGCTAATTTTAATCGGAAACTCAAATTGGAAACTGCAAGTCGGTGACCGAGGCTTGTACTGCTCCACTTAAACTATGTAATTAAAAAATATTTACTAGTAACTAGCCCCTCGCTTTCGGTTCAAGAAAGAACTTGTTAAACGTAGTGAAACTACCTTTTGCAAGGCTACGCATACTTGACTTATACTAAATTTATATGCATGTATTTACAAATTGTATCGTTAATCTTTTTCTATTCTTATTTATATGCACCCTTTGAACTGCATTACTATGCAAAGTATGTTTTGTCTGGTATTGAAAAACGTTTTACTATAATTTAATAACTTTTATGAAGCTTTCAGTAGTTATTTTAAAAGAGCTTAAATTTATTTTTTATTCGCGTTTTAAAATGCTTAAACAGAGATTAGTATAATTAAATTAAAACATTACCATTAAATGTACTCCACGTTTTAAGCGTTCACTCTATTAACAGTAAATAGAAATTCCATTTAATAAATGTAATTCTTTAAAACGAAAAGCTTCTGTGTACATATATGAAGGAACTGAAATCCTTTTAGCTCGTAACTCGTACTAGTTCACCCATTAGCGCCGCAATATGATAAGACAGCTGAAAGTTTACCGGACAGTGAAGAAAAATATATTTCATATTCCTTGAAACATTAAATATTTATTTTCAGTAAGCGGTTTTACGGCGAGGTGTAAAGTCGACAGGCGAGACCCTTTACGCTCCCTGAAAAGGAATAAACAAACATATATATTATCATCTGTTTTACATTTTAATGTTGAAATATGTATTGGGTTTTCTTTTGTATTTAGAAATTATATATTTGTTGTTAAAATAATATGAAAAATTAGTGTTAAAATATAGCAAAATGTACGCAATATCGTATCTAGAAAGCGCTTAGTTATGTTTCATTACTTAGCTTTTAGTTAACATCACGTGTGCGCTTTTACTGAGAGAAAACTTGAAGAAAATTAGTTGGTACTTTCGACTCCATCAGCTTATGAGAGTGTGATGTTTTGTCGATAACTGAGTGTCGATATTAAGTAGGTTATTTTTGTTCCAATATACTTTACGTGAGGTTCGCGAAATTGTTTCACCTTGTAAGCTTCTTGTAAACTTGATAAGAAATAATTTCTTATGAAAGCATATTATATTAGCTAAAAGGTTAGTAAAGATTTCATAAGAACATTAAACCTCATATCTCATATTGTATTTAAATGGATATTGCCTTGACTCTGCAATCATTCCACGATTGCTCTGTTCTGGGAAATTACACTTATAAAGAAGTGATCGTGAAAGCAAATATGGATCATACTTTTTTATTGACGTTGTGTCTTTAATAAAACGTAGGCCAAAGGAACGATAGAAACAAAAATAAACGACAAAGGAATCTCAATATAATCGTAAATAAGTGGATCATTGAAAATCTATGTGAACCTCTTTCAGTATAATTTGGGCCGAGATCTTTTTATTCGGGAAATAAAAATTGGTCATCGCGTATCATGGAAATATAAAAGCTACAATAAACATCGGTCAGGGCGGTCAGTTAAGTCCAGTTTTGTTGTTTTTGCCCGTGGCTCTCCTCTTGATTTATGCCGCGCCTGCTCGGAATATGATTACCCGGTGCGCGTCGGAACTACCCATAATGGATATAAACGTCGTATTTAACTTAACGTTAATAGGCGAGTTTTTGCACGCAATACTCAATTGGTACAATATTTTTTGGCCGTTTTGTTAAGTCGTTAACATACGAACGCTGATGTTTGTTTTATTCGGTGATCTCACGGTGATCTCGTTTGTGACATTTGCTAGGGATGGAATTTTTAAATTTTATTACTTGTTTTCTATTGTGTGCTTTGTTGTTGTTTCTAACAATTGTACAATATTGTTCGCATTCTAACGGTCGTTCATACTTAAATATAACGTTCTTTGTCTTCTTTTTCAATTTAAGATAAGCTACAGCATTATCACAAGGAAGCTCAGTCAAGGAGCGCAATAAGGAAAAATATAACGTGCTAAGTTAAAATTTTAATACTTACAAAAACTCCAATTTTTAAATACAATTTAGTAGTGTCCTTTCCGGCTATACATCTCGATAATGGAATCTGTAAAATACAGAAGTAAATGGTTAAGTCAGAAGTGATAATAATAATTAAAACTAATGTTTATAAACAGGTGACGTTCCAAACAATCACTATACGTAATAGCTCATAATAGTACCGGGACGCAGTTGGTGATCTATTGGCCCCTTCTGATAAATGAAAGTAAATGTTCACGAGTCAGCAATCTCGGTTTAACCGTTCACAGAAGGGATTTCGACATGACTTTTATTTTCTGATAAAGTAATTGCAATTTATAGTTTATAGACATTCTTTGTAATAAGATAATGTGTTTTTGTAGGCAATAAGCTGGAATTAAAACCTTAGTGATGTCACTTGAATTTCCTCTATCTTTATTATCTTTATCGTTTGTCTTACGTTTTATAGAGAAGTGAAATCAATTCTTATCATCCAATAAGTTTTATTTGATAAGGGTTGATCGTACAAAAAATGTACGAAATCCGCTCGTAAAGTTCCCTTACTCTGCCCCTTTCTGAGCCATATACACCGATGTATAATTGTTTATTACATTTCTTTTTGGGTATCATTTAAGCTATCACCAATTTAATTAGTTTTGTGTTTCCTAAATAATAGGGTTTGTCCTCAAAATAGTAGATCTGTCACCAAAATGTAGTCACCAAACAATGCAAAATCAGTTCCACAATAAATCACCTAAAATCCTGAGATATAAGGTCTAGTACCAAATAAATGTTTTTGTATGTATTATAATAGGTGTGTCCTAATAAGTATTTAAGCAAACTAATTTAAAGAGATCACCAATAAATCATAATATATTACTAGAAAATTGCATTAAGTTCAAATAAAAAATTAGGGTTGTCATCATCGTTTCAACCAAAATATTCTGCTACTTAACTAGACTCCCAAGGTTCTAAATTTCCACTGGTAGTATAAATTATATTTAAATAAAATTTTTAGCAGAGTAGTAAATAAAACAATTAAAGTCAAAATAATCAATATTTATTGTTTAAAATAATTACTTACCACTGAACAATCAGCGCTGGTTTAAAATAGCTGGCTTATGGCTAGCAGAATAGTAGATAAAACACTTTGATCATTTTTTCATTAAAATTATAAATTGATGTATTAAATTGGTAACGAATACTTTTAATTTAATATCTGAACGAAATAAAATGTTACTACTGTATTGGTGACAAAATATCAAATAAAAAGGAGTCGCAGTCAGGGATCGATAATCGATTTATTTGGTGACAGATCTACCATTCTGAGCACAGAGCTATTATTTAAGTAACAAAACTGTTATTATAAGAACGAAGTTTATATTCATGTAATGCAATATAATTTTATTGGTTATCGATCTCTTATTTTACACATATATTATCATTAATTTGATAATTCATACCTGGGAACAATTTTTGTTTATCTGAGAACGAAAATATTTCGTGGTGATAGATCTATTTATTAGGTGATACAACTTGATGACAAATATAAATTTTGGTGATAGAAAATATAGTTCCCTTTCTTTTTTATTTGATTCTTGAACATTAATTCTACAAAATACTACAGTGCTGAGAACTATACAATAAAGTTTTATACGATACAATATAATTGTTTTCTCTAACATAGTTAAAACATTTTCAAATGTGATTAATATCGTTAATAACAAGTAAATTATTACTTAAATGTATTTATTTATACGTTAGAAGCTCACATAAATTTACTCACAACAATTCTGAAGCCGGTAAATAAAAATCAAATTCAAGTTGAAGCTTACATTGCAATTTGCCGGGCCAGGTTTCATAATTTCTTTTCCACAAGCGAGAACAACCCCACTTATAGAGTCGTTTCATTTTATTCGCGTTACATGCTTATGAAACAAAATATAGTTATTTTTTATATCAAACATCAAAGGTGTTTATACGAGATGCGAGGTTCCGTATATTTTTCGTAAATTCGCTGAGTCGTGCAGTAATAAACATTTGTAACAGAAGCAAGGAGAGGCCACTAACATATAAAGAGCCTGATTTGTGACAACGGCCAATTAGAAGATATTGACATTCCTGAACAAGAATTGTAAGAAATTCTTAAGAATATGGAGCAGACTCATTTTGCATACTATTATTTCAGATATTAAGAATGCGAGAGATATATTGCTCTTACCTACTTATAATTTAATGAGTTCCAATAGTGCTGAGAAAATTTAACAAATCAAAAAAGTACGAAAATTTCACGTTTAATGCGATAAAATTTATTAAATTAAAACATTTTTTTACCTCATGTCGTTTATATTTTCTAAACAGTTCCTATTTTT
Source organism: Colias nastes (assembly GCA_907164665.1). Taxonomy (NCBI): domain Eukaryota; kingdom Metazoa; phylum Arthropoda; class Insecta; order Lepidoptera; family Pieridae; genus Colias; species Colias nastes. The sequence continues at coordinate 63,905 of CAJQZM010041387.1, read as the reverse complement.
GGATAAATATAAATGGAAAGTGAATTTATCATAAAAAGCTAAGCTGACGCAATAGAGCGTGTAAACGAATTCCATACAAAGTAAAAGTTACAAATATTATGAAATTTATTCAGGCGTTACGAAGAAAACTTATTTTATTTTATTATATTAATTAATAACGCACTTTTATAAATAGCTTGTTCATTGGTTTTAAAATAATTGCAAAAGTTAATAAAGAAACCTGTCTGTTTGTAAGCAATTTTGTTTTAATTTTTTTAGTGAACTGCTTAGTACTTTAAAGGATAAAGGCTGCTTTTAAACTTCAATTCTAGTTAAATTCAAGATGTTTGCAAGAAAACGTTTTGAGAACAATATCCCCGTAATTGTACCAACAAACGTTAAAATTTGTGCAATAAAATAAATTTAATCTGACCGGAGAATGGTCTGATGTGCGGCTACGTGAAAATTAAACCGTATTAAAGTGTCCGGCAAAACCAAACTGGATTTATAACCTTTGATGATTTGCATTGCATTTAATATATTGCTTTTCCATAGTCGCTTGCTTATTAATGCTTTGTTGTTTTTATAAATATTAAAATAGAATTGTATAATTAAATACTGTTAAGGTGAAAAACAACCACCTCTTGCTTTTTATTAGCCATAATTTTAGATTTTTTTGCACATAGTTTTTGTCTTAACAGATATTGAATATTGCGAGCATTTTAAATGGTGCTAGATTTTAAGATTTGAATATTTAAGGAGTCATTTCAGCAATCCAAAGCTCTTAGGATGTGAGTAGGTTCTCGTTCTATGAGCATAATATACATATTACTAGAATCTTCTAATGGCAAAAGTTACATGAAACACACTTCCACAAGATCATCTAGAAAGTTGAACGAATCGTATATCGTAGTAAAAACCGGTGGTAAATATGAATTTCTGTTTAATGACGATTGAAAAGCTCTTTCAAAGGAAGTCCAGGTGAATAAATAAATATTTGAGCTAATGCTTTGACAAATTGCAATACAACTAGAAATGAAATGTTAATTTTAATAAATTACATGTTTTATCTTTGTTTCAATATTTAAAAAACTTAGAGTCATTTCATGTAGTAATACAGTCATTATTTATCGAATAAGGCGTAAATCGGTTCAAGCTTCAACGCGTGTCAAATGTCAATAGCATGTGTTTTGATATTTATTAAAAAATCGAATTTTAGAAATTGTTCTTTAAAAATAATATTTGTTATTTGTTTTAACGAGTCCCATAATCATAAGAAGGTTGAAAGTAAGGTCACGAACATGTCATCCATTCGCATAAAATTTTAGCGTTCGACATTTTTTGTGTAACACTTTGAACATATTAAAACAACGACTCATATACAACGTTTTCTTGGAAACGGTAATTTCATGAATATGATATATAAACTGATACTTTGGAAGAACTTTTATAATCAGAGAGAAAGTTGACGACAACATATACTTACATCACCGTGTATACGTACGCTATCGTATTTTATAGCAATATATTTTTACAAGGATATGTTTGGTATAACTTTCGGTGGTAAATGTAACAAACAAGAAATTATATAATTTTATATTCTCATCGAAGTAAATTCCAATATCCATTTATCAATACACATTTTTTCCTTTACAATTTCATGCTGACGATATCCAGAGAAAGCGCAAGATAAACAAGAATTCCGTATAAGTAAACTATTTTTACATTATTCTTTCGCTTCCGCTTAGCTCATCACTGTCTTAGAAACGGGCATACTATCCCTGAGAATGAACGCTGTCAGGACGGAAATTTCTCGTGTAGACACAGCCCGTTTCAACAAGGGCCCAAACATGACCGGAATATCTTTGTTCCCGATATCCCTACACCGACGTCTTAACGTTGGCCCACAACACTTCAAACAAGCAAATTGAAGGAATGATTAAGCTTTTACTTCTAACGCACCATCGACCTTTTGCCACATTTTGAACGTGTGAAACCAAGTTGTTACGTAGAAAGAAATACAGGAAGAACTGCAATGTAAGTGATAAGAAAATAGTAGGGAGGGTGGCAGCATCGCTCCAAGATCGCTCCTTTATCATTTAGTATTCTATGAAGCTGTAAAAAGTAAGTTAAATCCACCTGAGACGTCGGATGTTGCTGCGATATTGTGTTTTTTCAACGGCACCATTGATATTGGTAATACGTTCGGTTCCCGACTTCGACGATTCAACTTTAAGCAATTTTTAACTTACTCAAACAAACTTCGAGCTAAAGTGTCGCTTAGATGGTTATCGAGAAGTTAACAAAGTTTCGATACTTATTTAAACTTGAGAGTTCGACAGTATTTATTTTTCATCTGTCAATTACATTATTGTATAGGTTTTGTATACACTTTTACGGTTTCGTGAGTATGGTAATAAGTTTACTTAAAAGTTTATGTATATGTGTGTGTATTATTTAAGCGGTATTGCATCTGGGAATACATGTAAGGTATTTTTATTTAAGTGTTTATTATTGTGTATAATTTTTGAGTATTATAATATTAGTTAAAACATTGCAATATGAAAAATCGAAAAGTAATAAAGGTATCAGATAATATCTAAAATTTAAACGTAATTCAGCACTCATCACCTCGTCGCGATATTAGAGATTCATCGATACCTCGGGAGCGGTCTGAGGCCTATATATCACTTAAAGCGACAGAACATAAATCTATGGGAGCTGTCTTCTCGTTATTTGTAGTCGCCACGTGAACCACTGGTTTCGGGTGAATATTAACGATATCGCCAATTTTCCGCCAGCTTACTCCCGTCGCAATTTCTCGCCAATTGAGCAATCGTATCACATCGAAGGGTGTCGCCATGGTTAAAAATTAAGTCTATGCTGTATTTAGAATCCCGTCTCGTCTATAACATCGTTTTGATAACCCTCACGCCAAATTATAGTTCGCAGAGTTAAATTCAACTAAATTTATTTTTCATGTCTTGGAATGTAGGCGTTCATTTCCATCAAAATAAGAATTTCCTAAGATGCCTCTCGCCAAGCAGGCCGGAAAACGACACTATGAAGTCGTTATGTTAGTAGGATTAACAAAACTTCGTACACAAATAGCTCAAGTCAAGGACAATGATAACATTACTGTGAAATGTGGGTCTAGTTATTCATTTTCTTAGCGCCTAGGTCATACATTATGTCGCAAGAGCGCAAGACTGCAAGTTGTCCTTGTATTATTCACGCGACACTAATTTGAAAGCTCAAGCTTGTATTATGAGGGTGCGGCGCGTGTAAAAAATCACTATTTCGCACATTTCTTGGCAATGTTTCTTAAGGCAATAGTGACGTAATTAATGACTGCTCTTATTCGTACATGTCTTGCTTGCGTTTCAATTAGTACTTAGCACCAAACGTGTTTTTAGTTCCAAATACATTAGCATTTCGTTGTTTTTGTCTAGTACCCAATTTTTCGAAATGTATTGAGTGTTAGATTACTACTGCATATAAGGCAAAATTAGTACTAACTAAGTTTTTTATTACAATGTTCATGAACAAAACTAACAAATTATGTACCAATCAACAACGTAACAGACACAATAAAACTTTTTATTGTACGATTTAATGCTCCATCTAAGCCTATTACTATACTTTGTGCGGCTCTATATCAGAAAATACAAGGACAGGACGCTTTTATTCGTATCTTTTACGAACGGATTGGTATTGAAGTATAGGGTAGGAGTTGGGGCTTACGAACAATGTTGAGCTTTGTTGTCATAGCCGTAATAGCTGGGTAGAGCCCGCGTAGATTACCGCCACAGAAGCAAATGTCACAATAGGAGCATGTCTGAACGAGCTATTCACCTACTGCGAATATACGAGAAAAATATCTTATGAAAAATAAATGCTTAGATGCTCTTTTGATAGAAAAACGCGATAGAAGCGAGTTACATCGTCGTATTTTCCTTCACTCGTATTTTCTTAAGCTATTGAATATTCATATTCAAACTAAAACCGTACGATTGTACGGTAGCTAATCGAAAACGGGTAAAACGTTACGCGTGTAAATAAAAGTTAGTTCAATGAAAATTGCATGTAAATTAAATCGCTCGGAAAACATTTTCACACATGAAGTGAACACTTGGCTGGTGGCGCGAGGTATCCAATTTTGTAGGATGTCAAGAGCAGGCAGGGTGTGAGCAGACAGGTTGTAATTCAACCAAACTGCAGCAATCACAACCGAATAATGATTCCTCGACCCTACGGGATTAAACTGTTTCTGTGTCCGAGCGTACTCTTCTTTGATGTTCATTGGCAAAATTAAAAAGATTGCCTTTTTGTCGACATCACATCTCGAATTCGTTGTACGCATTTATTATACAATACGTATACACTATTTTTTACTGCTTTTATAATGTTGACTTACTGGTGTTAAATCGTGTACGTATTTGAGAAAGAGAATATTTTAATTCGAGCTTAAGTTTGTTAAACTTATATTTTGTCATTATGACAAAATACCCCACCTCTTATCTTATCGTACAAATTAATGTAGTTAAAAAACAGATTAAATTGCGCTTAAATTCTTGAATGAATGCACTAAATACTTCATTAAAGCGCTATCGATTACCCCTTGAATATCAATCAGGGGACGTTAATAATTGAAATAACGTCGGGTTGCAAGTACAGGCACTAGCATTATTTCCCAGGAGCTTTTCGGAATCTCATTAGCAGGTCCACATCTGTGGCTGACGGATGACTGATTCTCACCCACCGCTTATCTCATATGCAGTTTACTTTATGTTCACCAACGGTTTGCCCATGAAACTATTTGCCTTTCAAATCGAACCGTTGTCCCTGACTTGGCTACGGTAACATTAATGAACATTGGGTAAGAGACGTTCGATTGTAAATCCAAATTGCTTGTAATGTTTATTGGCATGTATTAACCTCCCATCAAATATTGTTTTAATGTGGCAATGTTGGTTGTGAAAACTTCGGACTTGTCTCAATATGTGATTCTAACTCTAATGGGCATGGTATCTTTTTTCAATATTTAAGAGATAAAAAAAATATTTTATTGAAAATATAGACTTCGAAGTTTTCCCTGTCCCTTTTATTACAATATGAAACGAAATATTATTTGTGCATAAGTAGCTCGTAACTAAACACTATATGGTATAATATGATATAGCTGTGATTACTCAAAGACTGTGTAAAATGTTTCGCGTATCTGGCCTATCCAATAAGAGCTGTCTAGTTCCTGCAAATATAGTTGAATTGTCGATACAAATCCGATTTGTCTAAGCAGCACTGTAGTGCAGATGCATGAATATTCAGCCGTGGTGCAATGCATAATATATAATATTCGCGATAACAAGGTTCGTCAGCAGAACAGTGCCGGTGTTGGCCCGTACCTTTTGTGCTAACTCACGCTAGACTATGCCATTCTCTGACTTGGCACACGAATTCACTACAACAGAACTCCTCATATGAAAATCAAATATTGCCGATTCAAAAGACAATTGAGAGCTGGCGAAGTTACGTAAGAAACTTTACAAGTAAGCAGACGGTTTCGAGAAGACGGCTTATGTTTGAAAATTTAATATCGCCGCGTGTATCGGAAGCGTGTAGTGATTTCCGCTTTGTATAGGATTCGGAAACTATTCGCAATCCCAGTTGTTCGTTACGAGAGCTGAACCTCCCGGATCCGCTTACAATAAGTTTATATTTAGTTTAGGAAGTTCAAACTGCAAGCTCCTTCGCACACTTATTTCCTTACACCGAGAACACCTACACGTGAAGTAATTTTAAACAAAATTTACAAATTTCCATTATTTTCTTAATATAATAGCAGGATAAAGAAAAGAGTGCTAAATAGTTTGTTTATCCACTTTATCTCTTTTTAATTCCATCACATGCGTGTAAAATACAGCTGAAGTCTACACTTGAAAAAGCCTTCGTTTAAATATAGTTACATCAGTGAAAACATCAAGTTCCGTTTCACCATAGATAGAAATAATAACCGTTAAGTTAGAGTGCGCATAAAACAAAAAAGATAAAGTAAATTCGCTCATGGGTGTGTACGGCGTACTGTGTATGCCTGCGGCAGGGATGCTAGACCAGCTGAGAAACGCTGAAATAAAACAACACTTTCACCGGTTTTATGCAATACTTCGCCGCGAAAATTTCGCAACCATTCATCTGTTATTATTAATTATTTTTTTGGTTTGCGACCATTTGTTTTGGAACTACTTTTGTGTATAACTTTTCCAACGTCACGTGCATTAGCTAAGAAAAGTTATGATATTTACCTTATATTACAACTTTTACTGCATGCTTAGATTAATTACTTGTATTACAACTGACGGTGTCTGAAAGGCCATGTGGTCCATTGAAAAGTTACATTTGGGGTTGCATTTTTTAGAGGACGCAATTTTATTTTTTTGATGTGTAGGGGTGGTCAGTGTGAAGCTATCACCAAGTTTGTGGGGTCGCCACCCTTGTCCCACGGCCGCCATCTTGAAAATAGCGGTTGATATGGTTTTTACGATATATCTCTTAAACTATTTATTTGATAAAAAAAATTTGTTTACATTATTTGTTGCAAATTAAATTCTCTACAACTTTGTTCTGGTAACTTTTTGTCGTAGAATTATAAATAAAAAAGTTAGAAGCGAAAATGTTCAGAAATTAGAGATATTTATATTTTTCAATAAAACTTTTTTTTATCATTTTACGAAGAAATTATATCAGACCATTTTTGTAGATTATTTTTCGAGGAACAACTTTTATACACAACATTTTTTCATTAAGTAAATAGCTAAGGTTTTACAGCGCTCCGAAGTGAGTACTATTTTTCAGTACTCTTAGCTATACAGTATACATATATTATTTGTGTACCAATAATAATTTGTCATCTGTAATTGTTTTTTATTGTTATTATAATTTTTTTAATAATTAATTTTGCAATATTATTTATACTTAATTAATTATTGACTCTTTTCCCCGCCACCCAGGAGGTAGAGTCTGGAAGCGCGTTTTTTACGTCGAAAAGCAGGGCTGAAATGTTTTGCAGTGTGCTTCCATTGTTCTGGAGTCTGGGAAAAGAGCCAATGGCCAATATACGTATAGTTAAGAGGAAAGAAAAATAGTACTCACTTCAGAGCGCTGTAAAACCTTAGCTATTGTCGTAATGAAAAAATGTTGTACATAAAAGTTGTTCCTCGAAAAACAATCTACAAAAATGGTCTGATATCATTTCTTCGTAAAATGATAAAAAAAAGTTTTATTGAAAAATATAAATGGCTCTAATTTCTGAACATTTTCGCTTATAACTTTTTTATTTATAGTTCTACGACTAAAAGTTACTACACCAAAGTTGTAGAGAATTTAATTTGCAACAAATAATGTTAACGATATTTTTTTATCAGTTAAATAGTTTAAGAGATATATCGTAAAAACAATTTCAACCGCTATTTTCAAGATGGCGGCCGTGGGACAAGGGTGGCGACCCCACAAACTTGGTTTTAGCTTCACACTGACCCCCCCTACACATCAAAAAAACAAAATTGCGTCCTCTAAAAAACGCAAGGTTAGGGCTAAAAAATGTAACATTTCAATGGATCAATGCTATTTTTGTTTTACATTGATTATTATCTGTCTTCACTTTAACAGTCTTCAATACAAAATATGTAAAGTTAGTTAACCAATAGATTGACTGTAAGCACAACTATATTCTAGCTGCACAGACAATATACCTAATACCCTTTTCCAAAACAATATTTAATGTATGAATTTACGTCTGAATAGGTGAAGCAATAGTGAACTAATTTATGCTTGCCAAACATCGAGTGACAATTATTATTCCTATTTAACTAAGTCTAGTCGCGACGAGCTATGCATACGATTAGCATCTAGTAAGTGCATCTCTTGTGTAATTATGTAAATTTTACACCAACACGATTCATCCACTTAGGCGTTTTGACGGCGAATGTAATAATTCATCAGGAAGACTACGTCGATCTAAGAAAGTTACAATTTATACTGTATAGCACGAGTAATGTATTCTGTAATGTGTGGGCGAAAACGCAGAGGAATTTAATTTTATAGTCGCATCGTTAGTTTGACTATGTTGTAAAATTTGGAAATGAAATAAAACTAGTAAGGCTTAGTTAGTTACAATTATATCGGACGATTATATTATGTATTTTTGTCAAGTAACTGTTAAATTTTGCCAAAATTATTCAGTAGGTAGGTAGTTATGAAGTTCAAGAATATCTAAAATAAAATTGTTTCAAGATAGCAAAGGTATTTAATGGTTAAGTAAAATGTTTTAACAAACCATTTCTAATAACTAGTTTTGATGTTATGAGTAAGGCCCAGATTCACAGTCGTGACTTTACTTTACCGCAAAAGAGTCTTCACAAAGTAAACTTTGTATGACCGAAGTTTACTTTCAACATATTTAATTTCAGAGACAATTGCTTGACTTTCCTTAGAAACGTGCGGCCTCAAAGTAAAGTACAGGGAAAGACGTGTGACTGTTACATTATACGCATAATTTATGTTTTTGAGAACATATAATTGAATTAAGTTATATTTCCATATATAATAATAACATTATTATTTTATATCAAAAGTTAATTGATTAGAAAAAAAACACAATGTAGGTATTACGTGGATTTGCAATAATAATTGTCAGTCAGGTAGCAGTTTCAAGTCCGTTATAACAAGCCAGGGTCGGGAAGATTGTAGTAGAAATATCAAAAACCGGTAGCCACAGCAAAATTCGTCAGAAAAATATTATAATGTTATAAGACAAACGAAGCAATGCAACGATCAACAAATCAACAAAAAAATGTCACTCAAATCGACATGACGTTTCGAGCTATAACCCAACCATATTAAAATGCGTTTCTGTTCTAGGAAATTAGTTTAAAATGAAGGCCTACATGATTTATACGCATAGTCATGTAAAGTTTACTTTGAGACCAAAGTCATGATTATCGACTCCTTAGCCTTTACTAAGTAAAGTATAATTTTCGGAAAGTAAAGATGAGCTTGACACGACTTAAGGTAGCATTCGGATCTGGGCGGTCGCGACCCGGCAGCCGCTGCCCCGCAGCCGCGACCGTGGTCGCGCCGCACCGCTTCGTAGGGAATTGTATGCGATAGTTACCGACGCAAGCGACCGAGCCGCGCGGCCGAGGGGCGTGGCCTGCTCGCGACTTTGGCAGCGCCGCCGGGCCGCTCCGGAAGCAGTACGGTCGCGCTGCTCGTACGCGAAGAGTCACAATATGGCAACGTTTACCGATGAAAACGACGAGTTTTTAGTTGAATGAATTGCTAAAAATCTACCACTTTACGATCCTCGACTCAAAACCTATAAGGATAATGTTATGATATAATGAATCGATTTTATTCCTCTTTGATGATAGTAAGACCAACATTATTTGATCATCCTCTTCTTCGTCCTCTATCAGTCTCTTCACGAGTTCTCGCTTTCGTATATTTGACTATTATTTTGACTGAGTGCTGTTTGACTACTGCGCGTGGCAGTCGCTGCCCGGGTCGCGGACGTATTATCCGTAAGCTTCTGGCAGCGCCGCTCAGCAGCGACAATGTTCCCGGCTGCAGGGCCGCGGCTGCCAGGTCGCGACCGCCCAGATCCGAATGCTACCTTAAGAAATATATTTTTCTGTGAAAGTAGATCTTTCCATCAAAGTAAAGTTAAAGTGCGATCTGTGAATCTCGGCCTAAGATGGGATTAGCAAGTAAATATTACTGTTCGAAGTCCTAAATTCCTAAAGACTCGTTTAATTTTACCGAATAAACATAATGGCCTCTGGTGGGGCACAAAAGACTTAACACGAACCTTCTAAATTTTAACAAATCAACTAAGAGATGTTAACTTTTTGTTTGATTTCTCATATAGATGCGAATGCAGAGCGTTTAATATAAACATGCTGTTATAAAATTTTATAATAACAGAACCTGTATGTAGATAAATGCATCTTGGTAGGTACATAGAAATATTTAGGCTGATAACAGTAGGCGTAAAAATGAAAGCGCAATCTATTGTATTCAATATTCATTCAAAATATGTAGGCAAGACAAACGCAGTAATAGTTACTGCCAATTACTTGAGTGGCATTGAGTCGGTTTCGTAACGAGCTTATGATATTTTGTGTCACGAACTTGCAACTCACGAATTTCAATGTGTGTAGGTAATGTTTATATGAGCTTGGTTATAAAACTTCTACGCATTACCTGATCGCACAAAAAATATATGCGTATTAAATTTAGTGAAAGGAAAACTACAAACGCATACTAACAAAAAATATTCGCACACAAAGAATTTTACCTAAAAATCTCGTATTGCTAGCAAATATTTAAATATCAATGATATAGATAAATAATTTTTCGAAAGCGATTTCACCTCAGCACTGAAAGGTATGTTAATTGATTGTGATATCTTAACAAAACGGCGGTATGTGTGTCGTTGACCTCAGGACATAGGCCATCCGAAATTCCACTTCATCAAAACAATCAGGTGGCTAACAGTACAAGCAAGGTTACTCGCTGGTCGGTTCTTGCCAAACACTTCTTGCGAGATCGTACCAAGTAACCGGACTTCGCTCCGTCGCTTCGAAGTGAACACACGGCGCGATCTTTACTTGAAAGGTGGCGATATAAACTTTTCTTAACGTTGAACTTTAAATTTTTCTTTAAAAATATTAGCTTTGGAAATTATTTTAATTAAATTATTTTAATGCGTTTTATGCATTTTAATAAATACGTGTGTTTTATAAATGAAAAATATTACGTCAATTTTGAGAAATGCGATAATATGTAACGATATCCGCCTATTGGCAAAGCGTGTGTGTACCCAATAATGTAAGTAAACTGAAGATATTTATTTACATTTTCATTGTTTCAGATGTCTTCGAAAGCGAATGTGTTTGTTTAACTCATTTGACCACAACGCGAGACGTCAAAACAAGTAAATACTGTGTTATGGAAAGTGAATTTAGTGTTAATGGTGTTAAAATCGAATATTGTGCGCGATAGTTTACAAATGAAGTATCGAGTGTGACTCTCATTTGTTTTTCGTAGAAGATCACTTGAAGAAAACTCACAATGGAGACGGAAGAACTTACGAAACTCGTCGATGGAATTTATAAGGTAAGAAGTGTTAAAATTACATTTATAATAACTTATATTTAGGAACTTTCATAGTTTTATTAATTATTATGTAATAGTATAAATATTTTAATAATATGTATCTCATACCACGAATCAAAGTAATTTAATATACCTATTTAATTAAATTATGTAACTCGTCGAACATGTTAATCCGATTAATTTATTTGCAAAATATTAAAATAGCCAGACGCAAAATTGGTATTAAAATATATTGAATTTTAATTTCACAGTATGTATGTAACACACTATATAATTTATTTAGGCTTTCAAATTGAAACCTATCTGTTATTTTTCTTGTTAGTTTACGATAGAACGATTTGTCTTGAACACCTGAATAAAGTAGAAATTCGTAATGAATGGGATCTTGATTAAAATCCTGTTTAATGGGAGTGCTTAAAGTTCCTGATTTCTAACGCAAGTTAAGATCTCTATGAGAAGTGAAAGGGTAGGCCAGCCTGCTGCGCTGGTTTGGCCTTATTTAGCGGTTACATTCCTAATAGGTCCTTCGAGACCTGCTTTTTGAGCTCGTGATGCAGGTTCTATTGATTAATTAGTTAATTAAGGCATTATTTTTAAAGTTGCCAATTAGAATCCTGTAAATTATAGATTTTTCAGTCAGTATCGGTTTCATAGAGACGCAATCATGTACTTGACTTTAAAACTTTTATTATTATATTATTTTATAAAAAAATGTTAAATGTTGAACTTAAAGCTGCCTTTAAATACTTTCTGTTGCAACAGAACGTTTAAATATTATCGAAGCTTGGAACTCCGTCCCTAAAACATGTCAGTCGTTAATTATAGTAGCTTTTAACGGTAAAGTTGACCTTTACGTTGTCTTCCACTCGTAAAGGTCTGTACTTACACAAAAGTGAAAAGACCATACAATTAACCAAGTATACGCGCTTAACACCTGTTTCAAATGTCAAGGTCAAATGGTCAATACTTCGAAGACGATTTCTCTAACTCGTTTTATCATTATTTAAATGCGTTATCACATTCCGATGGAATCGGATATATCTTTCGTTTTATTACTCTTTTACGTATATTATGCTTTATATCTATATGAGATTGCCTGCCGTTGAATATAAATAAGGCTATTAACGGCCCGAAAGGTCATAGACGTTTTGGATGATGGCGGGTTAAGAGAGAGCATCTGTCTTTTACGTAAAAAGTCTAAAATGTCGAAGTTTCTTTTTCTTGGACGTTAATTATTCACTTTCCTGTGACAATATTGCAGAGTTAATTTTCGAATATTTAACGGACAGTTAAAAAATAAATTTGCTAAATCTATACTTAGGTAATTTTCAAAATTAAATCATTACTTTTTAAAGATTATTAAAGCTAGGACCAATTCAGATCACTCGAAGGCTCGAAAAATATCAAGTTTCCCGAAGTAATTTCCAGGCACCCAGATAAAAATAAATATACAGATTATTAGGAAATAAATTAAATGCCGCTCTATAGATCATATTACTTCTCTTCTGATCTTTGAAAGATGGCGTCGAAAAATTATTTGACACGAAAGATGTTCTCCAAAAACGATAAAAATATTTGATTAAGTATATCATTTGATATTATAGGGCCTTATCATTTGATATTATATGAAGAGATAATTAATAATTATTTGAATGTTGAATTAAGATTGGTTTCAGTAATTCATAATTTTCCGACATAGCGTAGGATCTTTGGAAAATAGTTTTAATTTTGAATCTTTTATAAACTTGATTTTATCCATATTATTACAAGAGATTAAAATAATTTGAAGCAATTAGATATGCGGTAGCTTCCATAACTATTTTTTAATTAAATTACAAGTATTACAAGTTTTCATGAATAATAATTACGAAAGATAACTATTTATAACTTAATGCAGATTGTTAATTTAAATGGCTTGCGGATGATATCGTCTCAAGCGTTTAATTTACATAACATATTTATAGATTCTATACATAAATTTCCTTCGTGAAATGGCGTGTCGTTTTGTGAAAGTTTTATGGGAAATCTTAAAATAATTAATTAACAAAATGCATTTCTACAAGGTTCTTTTACTTTATACCTCGTGACTTTTTTCTGAGCTTACTACATATCAACTTATTATTTATATTATGAAAAAACTTTACACTTTTTCGAAGTAATATCTTTTAACGGAGTAAATAAGAAGACCACCAAATCCGTTACATGAAAAATTAGAACTAAATTAATTACGTAGGTAATAAATTTCTTAAGGTACATCGATATAATTACTCGCTTTTATCTCTATCTAATCAACGCAAAAGTTATTTATAAATATATTTTCCTTAATTTTCGATACACGTGTATTCAATATAAAAAAGACGTTCTTGTTTTTGTGCTTTGGCTTATAAGAAATTTAATAAAAATGAGTATGTATATGCTCTCATAAAACAGGAGCAGTGCCGTTGATTATAATAAAGATCTAATGTAATATAATACGTCTTTGTGGGATGATATAAACTCAAAAGCCTATTTTTTTCTCAGAAGGAGTAGGATAATGATATTTCTTATTAAAATACTTTTCAGTAGGTATTAAAATTTTATATTATCTATACTTATAATAAATCTGTAGAGAGGCCAATTCTGTACATGAAATATATTTAAAAAAAAACTATTGAGGGGTGATAAGGGATCGCTACTGATGCCAAAAATGCAATAAGTAAAATTTTTGTCTGTCTGTCTGTCTGTCTGTCTGTCTGTCTGTCTGTATATTCGTTATAGAAAAAAAAACTACACGACGGATTTTAACGAAAGGTCACTGGGCACCATAGTATGAAAACTATACCCACGCTGTACAGAAATGAAATAGGGTGGAATAGACAGAGTAATGTCTCTAGTTTACGATAGTATGGGTCGCATTAATGTGGGTACTGTCAGTCAGGAATAAAAAAAAATGTATTATCCAAGTCTATATATTTTTTATTAATAATTATCTTTTTAATTACATATTATTAATAACTTTTCATTATTTTGCGTCATCAATTATTACTGTTAATCAAATATTAATGTAGGGACTATGGACAAAAAAAAATAAGTATTTAAGTACTTATTTTTTTTTTATGATTTATTCAATGTGGTCAATGTCTATAGAGGTACAATTGTATCATGTAAAAAGGCCGCCGGTGCATCTATTTGTCCTTGATGTCTGGGGTGAAAAAAAAAAAACAAAAAAAAAAAAAAAAAAAACGGTGTCCGATTGCTAGCAAGCCGCTGAAAGTCATCGAATTTTTGGGTGCGTTCAGCAGATAATTCGCAATCGACAATTAGCGATTAGTCTGGTCGAATGTACCCAGTGATTCAATTCATAATTGAGGATGTCGTGTAAGGATATCTCACAAAAACATAGATTTTTTATTGTACTGTAACTTTTTACTCCCATAGTATACATATAAAGAAAAAAAATATATTTTATTGAAAGTGGGGTTTCACTTAACAATTAAAACCTAGTTTGGTTTTTGTACGCGCATTTCACAAAACGGGTCAGATTGTGCCCAATGTCCTTTGGCACAATTATTCTTCATACTCCTGGGCAGGTTATAGTATACTTTTTATTACGCTACAATCAATATGAGCAGAGCAGTGAAGGGAAATATTGGGAAAACGGGAGAAGTTACTCCATTTTTTAAGCTTCCGTCGCGTGTGCAGCCTTAATGGTTAAAGCTACATAGAAATCATGTACGACACAAATGTTCTTAAATTATTATTATTATATAAAAATAAATTCCTAGACAGCATTAATGTCTATCTTTTAAAATTGACTCACAATAACACGTGAAACTTCAATAGCTTAGCAATTCGGAGCTTTCTGATTATATTTGTCTACTCTTACGTTTACAACACTCTCACTCATCCCTAATTAAAAAAAATAACATTATTACCTATTCAATAAAAAAAGAATCATGTAAATCGGTGTAGAAACACCAAAGTTATACATGAAATACGCTATAAGTCATCGCGCGTGAATACAGAATCATGCAGCCATAAGGATTATTTTTGTGTATCAGTTGCCGCGTTCGACGCGCTTCGCGGCGGGAGCTATAAAAAGGCGGCGGGTCCGCACCCGTTTCGCGTTGTCACGGCATCACGTGTGAACGGCTGAACCGATTTCGATAATTCTTTTTTTATTATATTCCTTGAAGTACGAGGATAGTTCTTATGTAGAGAAAACGTAAATATGTACCACGGGCGAAGCCGGGGCGGACCGCTAGTTATAAATAAAGTTGTATTAAAACTCTCCATTTAATAACCTTTTTCAATCTCAGAACAGCTTTTTTTGTAAATTATACAATTTACAAAAAGTAATTCTGTTCTAACCCTCAACTACCTGACCGGAGTCTCTCAGACTCCAGCAGTCTTATTTTTGTCTATATCTTTGCAAGCAAGTGTCCTTGAACAGTGTGCGTCCATGTACCTTCGCCACTCTACCCGCAGTACCGCTCCTGCACACGTCGAGGTCATACGCGCGCGCGCTGTGTTTTGGTGAGTAAAAAACTATGTCGTGGAGTCTGAGAGACTCCAGGTAGGTAGTTACGTGACTTTTTCATGAAACTTGTTTTTTTTTGTTTTAGTTCAAAATGACCTCGAATGATAAAAATATTGAGCGTTGGTTGGAGGAGGACCTTTCCTCGAATGAAGAAGAATGTTTTGATGAACAGTGCAGTGAACACGAGGAAGATAATGAAGAAAATTGTGTTCTTCCCTGTGATTCTGCATCGGATACAGAGATCGAAGGTGACGAAGTTGTAGACGTACCAGAAGAGCGTGCTTCTTCGCAACTCTCGGGCTCGGTTCCAGAATCCTCTTCATCAGACGATGACATACCTTTGAAGCCTACATGCCTGCAGTGCTCGTACAAGGCGTGCTCAATATGCCGGGAAAAATTGTAAAGTTTGAGCCTTGCAATTTTATAAAAAAAAATCTTTTTTGCCAAAAATTTGTGTCACATTATGTTGATTAGTTACTAAACTTTAAACAATTCATGAAGAGAGTTCCTAATTTTTGTTAGTTTTTTTAAAGATCTCATTTAATAAAAGTGTAAAACTTTTGAAAAAATTTTGCTTACTTTAAAAAAAAGTGTAGTTTTTAAGTATAAGCCATAAGGTTATATATATTTTTTTTACTTTTAAGAAATAAAGAAGTGTTCAAGCTATAACATGCTTCTTTTAATTTATTTTAATTTATAATAGTTTTTGTTTATTAAGAGTTCAAAGTATGGGAGTCTGAGAGACTCCAAGTAGGTAGTTACGTATAAGAAATTAGGGTCAGGTAGTAGAGGGCTAAGTTAACTAAAGAAATGGGTTTTACAAACTTTCAAAACATCTAAGGTCAAACTGTTTTTAATTTTCTTTATCACTTTAATAAAAGTTAAGCTTTGGAAAATTCTTCCAGACCGGATTATAATTAATGGAATATAATTTTAACAAAACTTAAGACATCAAAGTTACGTTTCATTGTTTTAATTATATTAGTTCAAAAAATCAGGTCATATTTATTATTCGTCTCTACCAATACTAATATTATAAAGCTGAAGGTTTTGTTTGTTTGCTTGAACACGCTTATCTCAGGATGCACCGGTTCGATTTGAAAAAATATTTCACTAGGCTATAGATATATCATCACGCTAAGACCGATAGGAGCGGAGCAAAATAGCGGGGTACAGCTAGTTTAGATATATTATAATTTTAAGTAAATTTAAGACAAAATATCTATCTAATTCTCTAAGTTTCATCAACTGTATCCATGAAATTTCGTACATTTCGTATAGAAATTAAGCAATAAATATAATGGTATACGTGAAATGAAGCTTGCTGTAATAAAGGTTTCGTTATACATCGAAAGGGGAAATTTTACTGCGCTGTTCAATTTTAATGTCTTTGGGAACATCATACACGTCCGACCAATTTCCTTTTGGTTACCATTTCAATTTTATTCAGGGCTATTGTTTGTTCCTTAACTGGTCAGGGAATATAATTATTTATTTTTTATTTATTTATTTATGCTTTATTGCTCAAAATAAATTACAAATTGAGACTTAACCTAGGATACATTATAACAAACGGCGGCCTTATCGCTAAATAGCGATTTCTTCCAGACAACCGGTTGTACACAGAGAAATTAAGTAAAGGATAGGAGTAGGGCAGAGCACAAATAAATATACACATACATACAAAAATAAAATAAATAGATAATAGTTAAAAAAAAAAAGAAATAAAATAATAACAGCATAATTTACAAGCCACAAGAATGAGATAAATAATATACATATATTCACAAATAGATACATATATACATATGAGAAGAAAATAATATATATTATATTATATAAATACAATATAAATGAACATACTAGGGACATTGAGAAAGATAAAAATCACGAACCATATTTTTAAAAGCATTTATAGATTGAGCCTTCTTGATTGGATCCGGCAATGCATTCCATAATTTGATTGCACGATCAGTGAAAGAGTTGTCGAGAAAGTTTGTATGGTGCGCTGGCATTATTAATCGGAGCTTTTCCGATGAGCGGACAGAATCTCCGTTTTCTCCTCTGAACACGAAATTGTCCTTGAGATATTTCGGTGTTTTGGGGTTAAACAAAACTTGATATAATAGTTGCAGCACGTGAGCATCCCGGCGAAATCGAATGGGTAGCCACTTGAGCTGAGAACGAAACTCAGAGACGTGGTCATATTTCCGTAGACCAAATATGAAGCGGATACAAAGGTTTTGCAGACGTTCGAGCTTATTTAATTGATCTACGGTAATATTCACATAACTTACATCGGCGTTGTCAAGTATGGGTAAAAGGAGGGATTGTGCTAGCAGAATTTTGGTTGGGATGGGAAGAAAATTTTGTCGACGACGGAGTGAACCAGCAGTTGCATATACTTTCCTACATACCTCCTTAATATGAAAGCTCCACGAGAGAGTGTTGTCAAAGTAAACTCCAAGGTTCCTTACAGCCTCACTATAGGGAATAGAATTAGTTTTTAAAGAAAATAAATCTAAATAAAAATATTAATAATTATATTTCAGTGTACAATATTATCTTCAGACATTGATAATAGAGTGGTAAATATATTCAGGTAGTAAAGTTGTATAATGTATGTATTTCCTTTTAATATAAATAATACAATTTAAACAAGGATGGTACACATAAGATGCTTTCTGTTACAAAACCATTTAAATGATTACGTAAGAATTAATGTTCTCGTCTAGACTAAATTTTAAGCTCGACTGCTCTTAATTACTTTGAACATAGTTTAAAATTATATATTCATGGAGACGTTACGAAATATTAAATTAAAACATAATGAAATACCTTACGCGTTCAACTAAATACCCGCGTAATTAAGATATGCCGTAATTTGAATTGAAAAGCATTTGCGTTATGTCTTTTCTTTTATGAAATTGAGAATGTCAAGGTTGTGCGCTGGTAACATTCGAGATATGCGGCAAATTTATCTTTGTTGCGATATCACACACGACCATTTACATGTGACCTGTCTCGCTCTAGTCCAATTAAGCTGAACGGTCTATCCCACAGGTCAAAGCTCAGTGGTCGTCTTAAGCCGGTTTCCTACTAGGAATGAGATTGCTTTGCGACATTAAACCAGCCTAATGTAAATTTTCGTCGTTATGCTGCGTCTGTTTGTTTCGGGTGGAAACTGAATGTGCCGCGTGATTTCCTTTAGATAATACGTTTATGTTTTTAGATATGACTTCACCGAGTATAGCACTTGAAATAAAAGTTACGATTTTACACAAATTAGATCAACGATTAAGGAAATGATTGTTGGCTTAAATAGAGAATGAAGCAGCCTCATGACTTAAACAGTTAACATAAATAAAAATAGGAAATTGTTCGCCGTATTGTTTTATTTGAGACGTCGAAAAGAAATGAGTGAAATTAGTCTCACAATGGTATATAAAAAGGAGAAAGTTGTCAAGCTATTGACACGGTATTGTGATGACTTCTCCAAAAAGGAATGAAGCGAAACTAAGAATTTGTGTCGCAAGTTGCCATCTGCTAGAAACTATTAGAATACTACCAATTTATCTTTAAAGCTTTTTTATATGGCAAACTAAATAAAAAATTCGGCATGGTACCTACAGCATAGCCATTTATTAGAATAACAATGACTCAGAGTAGGTATGATGTTGTTATATTTTTAATTCGTTGAAATGTACGGTCAAATGCAAGGTTAACTTTTAGGTGTACATTTATATAACATTTTTGCTTTTTACGCAACATGGAAATCAATAGAAGTTTTTGTTGCCAATTAGGTACAAACAATATCAAAACAAGTTGAAATAGTTTAAACTTGACACTTTTTGAAAACTCTTGTTTATTAATATTTCAATATTTATGCAAACTAAGTATTCAACCTAGTGAATACGATATCTCTTTTTGAATTTCCTTTCAACTTTTATATTTGAACCCGTACTTATTGTTAATGCAAACAAACATAAAGTAATGAATACAATTATAGCGCTTATATAATCCAGATCGAAATATGAATGAAACTAGTAAATTAATACAGAAATTAGGTTAAATAAATTCGATGTCACAAAAGGCTTCACCGCTAGGCGGCCGCGGCGTGCAGTCATGCCTCCCCTGGGTAAATCTGCGGCTGCACCTATTTGAATAAGAATGGTCGAGTCCTATCTCTGGAGACACTATTTCAGGGCACCTTTACTAGCGTATTGTATTTATACTGGAAAGTTATACATGCCAAATTACTTTCTGTTGTTATACTACCTTAGCATTTGGGCCTAAAAGTTTTAAAAGAAATGGTCAAAAAATATGCTTCTATCATAAATGTCGCACATAATAATCAGAAATAGGATGTGCGATTTTGCGATTGTTAAATATCATCAATTTTATATTTATTTACAAAAATAGATTTAATGATTAAATAAATTATTGTAATATTTAATTTATCCTTATAATTCTTATGTTTGTCCTAGCATTGATTAATATAGGTATCCATGGTATGTTAACACAGAGTTACATTGTATAAATTTACTACAATTGTAACACAAATGATCAGTTCCACAGCATCAATCATAGTTGTTGTCATTTTGCAAGTAAATGTAGTACATGAGACTATAATGTGTTGCAATATGTGATCATTGTCGCAATTTGTAAAATTGTAATATATTATGTGCATAATAAATACGAAACTCAGATGCATTTGTTTTATATGCGCACGTTATATCTAAAGCAATCTCCGGTTACGGAATTCTTTTGCGACTTGTAATTATTAATTTATAATACTTTATTTGTAAATACTTATTGGAATAAAAGAAAAACCAAGGCTATCAAATCGGTCAAGTAAAATTCTACTTTCAGAGCAATCTCTTAGAACGCAAAAAGGAACGTGTCTCCCTATAATTGATCAAAAATATAAAAATAAATATTTGAATTGGACGTTTTTACAATGGGTAAATGTAATATGTATGAATAGGATATTACGTACAGTTTTTGCATACAAGCTAACAGTAAATTCATTCAAGTCAAAAATTGCCATGCACTGAGCTGAAATAAGACGACGAAAATTTTGCAAAACTCCATTCATTGAACGAGTGGAATGCGGTCTCGGTTGCAGATCATTATGCTACGAGTCTCCCTTTTGCTTGCCATGTCGAACTTAACCATTGTCTATGTATGAACTCGATAGAACGAATCCACGTTCGAACATAACGTAGTACTCTCAGACGATAACATTTAATATTTTATGTGACATCCTTTATTTTTGCCTCGCAGATATCTTTGTCGCAAAGAGAAAGGACATAAATTTCAACCGTGTCCTGCACTTTTTACTTTCAAGTCTAAATTTATATCACATCTTTAATATACGATGACTCATCATATTTTTATTTTATTCATAAATAACAATGGCAAAACCACCTGCGGATTAATAAATTACATTTTATAAGCCTCTTAAATATATTAGATATGACACAGATACCATACGTCGTAAAAGCGGAAACACATTTGATTCTAAGAAATAAAGAATATAAATTAAATTTGTCGTTTGGGTCGCATATGTATTTAGTTGACGCGAATTCGTCCAAATACAATTTTAGGAAGGAAATTGCCTCGCGGTGGAAATCGTACAAAATGCGAGATGTGATATTAAATCTGTATGACAGTTATTAGGACAGCGAATGAAGCCGACTTGTTATGAAAAGAATTCGGATTATGACGTGATTTCTTGTTAATGAATTTTTAAAGTACATCAAATTGGATTTGTATTGATTAAATTTATCAGGGAGTATGTCGTGCATTATCTTTATGAGATTCAATTGTCTCGAAAGCAGCTTTAATATAAAACATGAAGTATGTTGATAAAGGGTAAACTTGTGATAGTTTTGTTAGAGCAGTTTTGAAGAATGGTCTCGTAAGTTTGCCAAAATAAAAATACACGGTCCGACCGCCAAGCCGATGCGATTGGGGAAATTACCGGGCAGAGTCGGACGTGATTGGCACACAACCAACAAAAGTGGCAACTACATTCTACAAACTGGAGAATTTCAAGCTCCGACTGAGCTGAGAAGAATAGGATTCCTAACATTTTTAACGTTGCATCTGTAGTTTTTAATTTTCTGCTGCAATTCGACTGAATGTTCGCTTCATGAAGTTCGTGTTTTTGTATAGAAGGATTATTGTTTAGTGGAAATAAAGCTTAATTTCTATGTTAATAAAAATGTATATCCCATTTTTAATGATAAAACAATTAAAATCAAATATTTTTGTATTAATATCAACCAAATGAAAATAATACTAGTAAGTTAGAATACTGCTATTTTACTATTGTGCCTTGAACAGCAAGAGACAGTAGAAAATAATAATATAAAGATTAAACCAATGGAGCAGTCACATAAATAAAATACCTACCTACATTTCCATAATTTCTTAAGCGATTTTCTCACAGCAACAACAGGATCCTATTAAAGAATAAATAATGTTGAAAGAAATACGAGCAAAGTAACCACACCCCGGCTGAGTTAAAAAGAAAATTTATTTTATAAACGCCGGCCTAACTCGAGTCATGCTTTCCCTTTTGTAATCTAACAATAAACAATGTTTTTTTCCCTTTCGTTCACATGTTTACTGAAAAGTGGAAGCAACATCCCACTGAGAGCAGACAGCCTATTATAATGGATTTTAGTTAGTTGAATAAATTTCAAAGTGTAGAGACGTTAAATATGCGAAACGTGCTCGTTCACGCTTTGTGTGCTTGTTGATTATGAAAAAGTTTTTAATTTATCAACATGTGCTGTGTGATGATCTAGTTATGAATGTGTTGGCGGAAACTCAATTTGATGTGCTGTTTCGTTTGACTTTTCAGTCTTTATTGAGTTAATAATCTTTGACTTTGAATTTAAGATAGTTTTTAACATTTAGTAGGGTTTTATTATTAAATTTCTTCCGTAACTTATTTTTCTTGTATCTTTATACAATCTAAATAGTTATACAAAATTAATGTCTTTTTCTTTGTAGCATTACATATAATATTACTTTCTGCTGTAATTATTAAATCAACAGCAACAAAAGAATAGCTTCGGATCAAATAAATTGTTCTAACAGCTTTGTATTGTATGGAGTATTTTCCTCATAGGAAAATTCAACATGACATAATGAGACAAGGCAACGAAGAGCAACTGTTTTCTTCTAATAATAAGGGCAAACGACGTTTCCATGTTATTAATTTGTTCTTTTAATATTAAATATGAAAACTGACGTATTTTTAGCTTGCTCTACATAAATTCTTATATGTTTCTATTTTATAACAGATTAAAATAGATATTATAATAGAACCTTGAAAACAATGTTACGACATGACTCGAAGTATGAAAAGTATTTGAAATAAATGATATAAAAGTTGCCGAACGAAAATGTTTTAAATTAAGAAATTACTTTTTACCTAGTTTTGGAATAATTGTTTCGCTTCGTTTCTCTCCAAAAATATAACTCCATGTAAACGTAATATTTGCTCAGTATTGTTATGAATACAAACGATCCAATGTATTAAATATACTTTGTCTTACCCTAGTTTATTTATAGCTTTTTCTCAGATTTCGTTCCATTAACATAAGTCGCAAGTTCTTTACAACTTGTTTAATTTGTATTTGAATTTTAATAAAAACTACTTCGCTGACGGAACAAAAAGAAGTCTAGACTTGCACTTGCTTCGAATTAATAAGACAAAGGAATTAAACGATTTGTTCACTTCATCGACAGAGCAACTAATGAAATAATTTAAGTATATACTGTATTCGTTCAAGTTAAACCGTACTACTTAATATTCTAGGATTTCAATTTATTTTTACCTTCTCTTGCTTTCTTCTTGTTAATGAATATTTAAATATATTAATTAACATAGATATGTACTCGTAAAGAGTTATATAAAGGTATATAATGCATTCAAAATATGATAAATAAGAAATGATTACATGATATTACATTCGTAAATATATAATCGCATAAGATAACAAAAATTACCAACCTAAAATTACTGTAGGTACAATTCCTTTATACGATCTAATTTCTCCTAGTTTTATAAAGGCCAAGGGAAATAAAGTAACTTTGACCGTTTGTCTGTATCAAATGCAATATGTAAACACCTTCCAATGTCCCATAACCAAGGAAATGAGCTGAAAACAAACATCACAAGCCACAGAACTCACGTACATTATGCAGTTATAGCAATAACATATACCACTTTCTCTGTGAATCTCCACGTTCGCTTCCTACATTAATAGTAAATTGCTATATTACATAACAGTAAAGCCTATGTATAAATTTAAATAAAACATTACATAAACTGTGAAATACGTAGTGACAGTATCTAAGCGGTTAACCGGAAGTCATTACCCTCGACTAAAAACTAAAACTAAGTTGTGCGGTACCGAACAAGATTGTTTCATAATTTTGTAACCGCGATTGTATCTAATCTGAGTTAACGCTTTGATGTAATACTTCACAATTTTTATGCAAAACTTGTAAATAGAGTAACATCTAGATAGCAACCTTATGCAATATATTGCTATATAAAATAGTGAAATCAAGTTGAAATTTCATCTACATTTATTCAAATTTATGCGTGTACGTGAATTTTATACTTCCTTACATTATTTTTAAAGTATAATATTTAAATTCACAACAAACCCGTGCTAACTATTGCCAATTTTGATTTTTAGAAACCGTTTATTTCCATTGAAATCGTTTTATCGATCAGTCATTTATGATACTCGTTAAACAAAATTTTATTGAGGACATCAAAATCATCTTAGAACATTCATAACAAGAAACTTTCCATTTCTTCTTGTTGTCTTAAATAATAACTTTTACATTGTCATCATCAATAGCAGATCGTTAGTCGGATAATAAATGACTTGTATTTTTTGCATGTCTTCCTTTCCCGTAGAACTTATATATTCATGAAGCGTTTATACAGCAGCATTAAGGCCGTCACATTGCAGGGTGGAGGGTGTTAACGTGGCATATCTGTGTAATTGCGTTACCCGACTTTCCCTTCCTAACGTCTTTGTAGCGTTGATTGTCGTTTATGTAATTGCCTACATTCTGTACCATCAACGCACAGTTAGCGTCTCATCTCGAACGAATGGAAATTAGTCACTCCACACGAAATATTTTCTTAATTACCAGTTCGGAGACAAAAGGACGACGTACGGCTCGGATTGCTCGAGTTTTCGCAACGCAAACAAATAAAATCCAACGCTGTTTAACGTTCTTAGAATTAGTTTAATCTGAGCTCCTTTTTATTTTGCCTCGGGCTACGATCTCGATAAGTATACAAGAGTATTCGCTACAATAAAATTTAAGTCACGAGTAAATATAAACATTTTGTTCGCCGAAATTGAAGACATCCTTTGAAATTGTATTTGTCTTGGCTTGACAATGAAATATTCTGCAAACACTGTTCATTAAGTGATATAAAACGATTTATCTACTTTCTTGAGACCATCTGTTGCAAGAGTATTCATTTAGAAAATCTTTAGAAGACTAATGACAAAAAAAAAGAGTTATGCTTGTTAAAAACTCATCAAAAAAAGTTGAAGCTTGTCATGTTATTTCCTAACGCTTTATCGTACGGGAGCTAGCAACGTTAAAAAAAAAGTCATTTTAGTATAGTTGGGTTTTTGATATACTGTTTCTCTTGCTATTTCGGTTAGAGTCCGGGCTGTCTGGCTGGCCGCAGTGGTTGCGTTTATTAGTGCGCATCTTATCTGCACAGGAAAATATCCTTAATTTAAAGTCATTTTTTAACGCGTAATTTTTAATCTTTTGCCTTTAGATAGATCCATCAGACATAAATTTTTTATTGCAAGACGTTTTTTTCGTTGTTAAATAGGTGCCAGACGCAATTTTTTATTAAAATAATTAAAATGTCATCGAAATAAGTGAAATTCTATCAAGATGAGTCCGCTTAAAAGGTAATTAATAACTTTATTATTTATATTACATTATCCTTTTTTAATACTTATATTGAATAATTAGTAAACTAATATTTTTAATAGATGGTTTCATATTTATTACACTTTTGGGTATAAATATGAATTTGATGATATTTGTATTTTCTAGTGTTTGATTTTACGCGAGTATTATACATTTAGAAATTAAAGACTCGGGAATATAATATAATGAATAAAACGCGTTTAAAATCCGTTAAAAAGTCTTTAATTTCTTGATGATATCTGGTTTTTATCAAGTTTACATTAACGTCCTATTTGAGGTTCGTTGGGAAAAGAAGGCACCATGGTAGATTGTTGCAAAAAAATTGTAAATAGTAAAATGAATATTATATATAGTATAAGTTACACAGTGATTACTTATCCTTCACGGGGACTCATCTTGATAGAATTTCACTTATTTCGATGACATTTTAATTATTTTAAATAAAAAATTGCGTCTGGCACCTATTTAACAACGAAAAAAACGTCTTGCAATAAAAAATGTATGTCTGATGGATCTATCTAAAGGCAAAAGATTAAAAATTACGCGTTAAAAAATGACTTTAAATTAAGGATATTTTCCTGTGCAGATAAGATGCGCAATTGCGCACTAATAAACGCAACCACTGCGACCAGCCAGACAGCCCGGACTCTAACCGAAATAGCAAGAGGAACAGCATATCAAAGAACCAACTATACTTAAATGCTCACTTGTCAACGTTGCTACCTCCTATACGATTAGAATGATTAGCAATTGAACAACAATAGCGTTACTATTCCGCAAGCGACAAGTATCGATGCTTTGTCTAAACGTTTTACCTATTGTCTTCATACTTTCTAAGTGAAATACTCGGTAGATATGGTAGCGCGAAATCGGAATTATACACAACACCGTGGTGACACGGTACAAATTGGTGACAACGCTCCACGCCGGTATATTTAATTCTAGCCTCAACACACCTTTGGAATGACTAAAGCTCGAATGGAGGCCGCATTCCGAGCATATCTCACTCGGAAAAAGTAATATGATTTAGACGTAAATAAATGGTTCTCAAGCATTTAATTGGATTAAGATATTCGTTGTAACAATTCGTTTGCAATTAAAACATTTTTGGTGTTGGGAATATTGTGTTTGTATTTTTCGCACAAAGCATTTAACAGAACAGAAATTGTTTTGGTATTTATTAACGTCGGGAATCTGGTAACATGACTTTTTATTCGTTGAAATAAAAATAAATGTCCGCATTAATTTACATAATGTTTAACATTGACCAAGAATTTCTCTAAAATTTAATTGAATACTTTTTTTATCTTAATTCATAGAGTCGGTTTGAATGTTGTAATCCTACCATCCTTCCTACTAATAGTTATTATAAATGCGAAAGTTTGTGACGATGGATGTTTGTGTATGTGTATGTATGTATGTTACTCTTTCACGCAAGTGCTACTGAACCGATTACAATGAAATTTCAAGACGGAAAGCTAGTATGTTTATAAGGCTCATAATACACCCGCGTATTACAAACTACCCTCACGCTTCAAATAAAAATATTACTTTTTAAAACATTTTCCAAGCTTTGCTCTTCTCTACAAAACTTTCTCACCTCATTTGAAGAACACACAAACTAGTTCCTTATTTAACATCCAATTTAACCTGAGTTATTGAAGTTTGATTGGAATTTTCATGTAACGATAAAATGTTTATTTACTGGACCAGAACGATTTTTATATCTGATTAGCACTTTCGACGTCGATGTAAAATTTGTTATACATTTTTATGACCTTTTACTTTTATTTATTTACATAAAGATAATTAAAATTTATTTTACTTCTTAACATTTAAACTTATATTAAGTTTTATCGCAGAACGATAAAAGAGAGTGCGTTATAAAACCGTAAATAAAGATAATAAGCTCATTTATTTGTATCATTATTTTAAGTTATTTGATACAAACAAATTTAAAAACGTTTTAGTATCACTTTTAATTAAATAACAACATGTTGGTAACCCTTTCATAAGAAATACCTACTTTATTCATAAGATTTAAAAAGACATATCCATAGTTGATTAGGTATACAAGGTTTAGGAAATGTATCGCATTTCTCTTTTATATTGAAAATTACGCCCGTTTTATGAATATTACTGAGTAAAGCCTTTACTCACAAAATATGTTTTAATAAGTTTATTTAATTTCTTGAGAAAATGGAATAGACGGGTCTGATAAAATAAGAAAATTAAAGGTCACACTAACATAATTAAGTTGAGTTTTACGTTCTAGGCTCCTTCTTTATATAAGCAGATTTTAAAGGATAATTCGATAGATTTTGTGCTAATAAAATTATAATACGTTAGTTACTTTCCATTTCATAGATATCCTTCAATGGGAATTTTTACTGAGGTATATTTATTCCAAATAAAAACCTCTCATGCTATTAAAGGTCGCTTATAATAATGTATGTTAAATTTTCACAGTCGTCATAAATTACAATGTTTTTAAAATGTATCATAGTGTGTCTTAAAACGTATCCTGTTTCTCTACATTATTTAAGATTCCATGGAGCTCGCTCAGATAGCTTGTATAATAATAACGATAGCTTATAATATAAAAATATTTTTAACACAAATCTTCATTAAATGCAAGATTTACGTATTCGGATCTACATAGGTAACATTAGTTTTAGATAGTATACTATTATTTATAAAAATTTCATGCCGTTAACACGGTTACCTCTTAATCTCTATGTATCTAGCTTCTAGATCTAGAACATCTACGTTTGAACATAATTCTCCACTCCCCAATCAAGGCTGATTACGATTCGGGCGGTTAACACGTAAATCCAATGTGGATAAATATTTGCACGACAGGTTGTAAAGCGTACGTGCCCCGGCCGATTAATAGCCCGGTACTGTTACTCGACCGCTTGTGTATGTCCGTTTAACATATCAATAAACCCTCAAAACAAATACATGTGTACGTCGCCTTAATAGAACGTCTGAGCGCCCTTTACATGTTATTATGAGTTATTAAAATAAGATTACAATCGACCTTCGCTCGCTGAGTTGATCACGCTTGAATAATAGGATTTTTACTGGTATATCATTGAGATAAACTGTTACAAATGAAGCGTAAAAAAGCGTAAATGCCGATCATGCGGTAAACTCAAAAGTTTATTTTTACTAAATATATTTTTGACATGAATATTTCAATTGTTATAGATTTATATTACTGATACAGAAAGTGCATTAAATCCCGTTTGCTTGAAGATGACAGCGATAGACAAACAAAATGACGAATTTTATTTCTTTTTTTATTTTTAATAGGAATCTCTACATATTCATATGGCCGTTATTTGCTTTTTATTATTAACTTTAAAAGCAGCTCACAGTATCAGAAATATACAGAATTTTTTAAATATTGCCAATGAATTCATTGATTATAGAAATATGTACATACAAACAAAAATTAATACAAACCATAACGACAACCATGACACGAATCACCTTAATTTTAATCCTAAACTTTCATCCTTTAATACTTTAATCGTCCCAAGGGGTTCTAAATAAAGCGGCTGAAGACTGAGCAAAATATTAAACGTATAATCTTTATATACAGGAATATTTAAAGAATTTCATTACGGTAAAACTTGTAGACCGGCGCCGGAATTCATTTCGTTTGAAATGTACAGACAGTACAAACACACAATAGATGATATTAAAGTTTCTTCTAGTCACTTCAAATTAAATTTTCTGCGATAGAAAATTTTCTCGGAGATTCAAATAAAATTTTAAAAGCCGTACACCTACATGGAGTGTGTTATAAATTTAAAAACCTTTTAAGATTGTATCTCCGTAGTACGCTAAAAATTACATAGTGTTGTGAATCGTTTAGTACAGGAAAATAGTTTTATGTTTCTGATAGGTACGAGCATACCGAGAAATGTTTGTCGCATTTGCATTTAGCGTTAAAATTTGAATGCCAAGTAATTTTTTATTTGATTATAGATAAGATATCGTGTGCTAGCGATCTTTTGTGTTTATTACGGCTCACGGGAATAAAATGTTTGGAATGCGGCTGTGTGGATTCGTGACTTGGTTTAAAGTGAGCTTGTCGATGCGCGTCAATACCATGTTCAAGTATTTATGATAATAATGGTAGTTACCATTATTACGATATTATTACGCATTTTATAATAAAGAATTTATAATAGAAGTGTGTGTTACTTAAGTGTTTCATTTTATGTGATCCTAGTGCATGTGATGTGTGGGTTTAATATGAAGAAGCAACAATGTTTTCAAGGAAAATATAAAGTTTTATACAGAAAGTGTCTGGAGAAATATTACAGAGACGGAAATTCTCACTTCTCAGTAACATCACCATGGATCGATTTGTTTTTATGTTGGTTTTATTCAACAAAGAAGCGCTTGGTAGAAACAAAAATCTAAAAGCCTCATTGGTTTAAAATCTTATCTTAATCCTTACAAATTAAACGAATATCCCTGTATTTCTGAAAAACACAAACTACAGAAAATTTCAAAATAATTTAATTTAACTTTACATAATATTATAAAAAAATACATCTAGTCCTTCATAAAATATTATGAAGGCAATAAACAATCGGAATTCTTCATTAAT
Source organism: Colias nastes (assembly GCA_907164665.1). Taxonomy (NCBI): domain Eukaryota; kingdom Metazoa; phylum Arthropoda; class Insecta; order Lepidoptera; family Pieridae; genus Colias; species Colias nastes. Next base: position 33,597 of record CAJQZM010041387.1, on the reverse strand, counting down.
TCCTTGATGACGAGATCACGTAACGCAGGACAATGTATTCACAACAGAACCGCAAATTAATAGCATACCTCAATAAAATTTGTTTCGCTTGTTTCATTATAAACCGCAGACGGAGTGGGTATGATGTTCACCCACTTGAAAAGTTATATTTTCAACAAGCATGAATGTTCCACGCATTTATGTTGGAAACTTGTTCGAGCCGAGCCTATAAATGTATGGAATTAATATATTTTCGTTTGCGTTTAATGAAAGAAAGGGAAACAAATGGGATTCGAGTAATTGCTAATTTATTTGTAATTACAGCTATCCGCGATTCCCTTTCACCGACAGACTCTATAAAGATTTATATCTATTATTATTATAAGATATAAATCTTTAGCAGCCGGATATTTATCTAAAGGACTAATTTCAAAGACGTTTGTTTAATAGTTTTGACATGATTACAAACACTAATTATAACGTGGTTTGGTTAAATAAATTTGCCATTTAATAAACATTGTAACGAAAACGTTTAACTGCTATCAAAGTATTTAACATTTTAACACGTCTGAAAATATATTCATTGCACCATCAAACATAATTTGTAATTGACATCAGCTGTGATCAACAACTTATATATTAAAACTGATTCTAGGCCGTTAAACTCAAAGTTGTCTACAGATTGTATCTAGTACATTATTATTTTTTATGGTCATAAATAAATTCAAACCACAAACTAGTACTACTCGTTTTTATACATTTTATTATGTAGTAGGTACCATACAGACCTGTTTTTGTGCACTCTCACTTCTTATATGTTATGTATGTAATATAATTTGAGATAAACAAAATAAAGTACTGTAAGTATACAGCCGTTGTTCATATAATAACCTAAAGAAATATTTGCATCAGCCGTAGTGACATCATATTACGGAAGATGAATGTTGTTGCCGGAGTCGTGACAAAGATTACATTAGCTTAGGTACATTACACAATAAATATATTTTATATTCCTATTAATTAATTGGTTCTAGAATGCAATCACGCAGATTATATTTAACTAGCAGATTTACTTCGCAGAGTCAACGACGAAGCTGAACAGAAAAGAAAGTTAATTAAAATTAAGCTTACGGGAATTTAATATCTTGGAACTATAATTAAGGACTAAATTTCTTTGTGATAGATAATAGAAAAATAATTAAATTCTTATTCCATACAGAATTTCTTTATTTAGTCTCCATTTCTTCCGAGAATCTATAAAAAAATATCATATTATGGTATTTTTCCCTTTAATAGATATTTATGTTTATCTTTTGAGACATGAGGGACAGCACAAACTTTACGTACGTTAACGAACTATGTTTACGTTTTTTGTTGAAGTTTTACTTTATATGTACAACGAAGTAAATAACAACGAAAATTTACGTGTAATATTCGCCTTAAAACAAACTTTGGTTACCTTGGGGCACTCATATAGGTCGGGTCATGTAAAAAGAACGCTGGATGAAAGTGATGGGGTGTGTTTTGGCATGTATCGAGTTTAGCACGAAAGTTATTTGCTGCTTATTTTATTGTTGAAGTAGACTCTCGAGTCGTGGCTTCGCAACTACATATTTGTTATTCTTATACCACCTCATAACACCAAATAGACCAATAAATCGCCAATGCGCAGCTTAACCATCAGCGTTCTTTTTACATGACTCGCGTTATACGTAGAAATGATACAACTCCAGTCCAATATTTACAACCTAACAATGGACTACTGTTTAAACATAAATAGTTGTTAACTCGTGACTGAAGCTGTTAGCCTTGTTATTTGATACACTATTGATAGATATGTAAGTTTTAAACACAAGGTTTTCCGCGGTTCTCTTTGTTATGTTCATAATTATAGCTATTAACTGTGAACATGTAGAAAAAATCCTAAAAGTAAAAATAATTTACTTACCTTCATTAAATATTTTTTTATTTGGGAAAAAGCAGCAGATTTGGCCTATCTCTTATGTGTTCACAATCATTGAAATTTTTTACAAATCATCATCAAACTTAGGCATATTCTTAGGTATTTTTAAATAATAGGTAGGTACATAAACAACGTAAGTACCTACGTAACTACATAGTTATCTAGATACGTTTATTTAAAAATACCATTTTCATCAAATAGTAAGCTTCAAACTTAGGACACATTTAATCATCAAATTTGAATCAAAACTTCAGTACTCGATTCCGAGCCGAGAACTTCTGTAAAAATTAAACTTTTGAAACGGAATCGAAGCAGAGAGCGGTCGGTGGCTCGGTGCCGCCCGCGTTCATTTGAATTACGCCTCGCTCTGCCTTTTGTAGTCAACTTCATTTAGCGAACTTAAGAAGGACTCTTTTATTTTCCCTACCGAAGAAGTTAAGAGATGCATTGTTGAATCGGTAACAAATTGCACGCCGTGATTACGTTAAGAACTTCCTTCAAATAGAAGTAAAATATAGATTGGAATTTAACAGTTGCCTTTCTTTCAATATTTTACAATCAAGGAACGTAGGGCGGGCGTTTAATTAATGTCTGTGTAAATAGCAAATTCTTTGTTCGTATTATAATTTATTTATTTTATTTGTGTTTTTCCTGATAGTTAATATAAGACAGAGACTATAAGTAGATATTGACAGCCAAATTATTGTAATGTAGAGTTTGTTAAAAGAGTTGTCATACCAAGGTTGCCATGTCGTTGCAATTAATTTAGTTTATAAAAAACATTAGTTGAGAACATTTTACATAAATAAATGTGTAAGCTGAACTTGAGTTACGTACCTACACGTTCTTAGGCTCTCCAAGTCTAAATAGTGTAATGTTGCCTATTATTTCATAATAGTTATGTATTTAGCTCAAACAGCGCTGTCACGTAGTGTCGAGTGGCAACAAGTGTTCACCAAACATCTCGTATGCAAGCTGGGTGCATGTGCAGCGTCTCAGCCTGTTTACATTTTTTAATATTTCATAGCGCAGTAACTTTTTTCGCTAGAAGAAGGTCAAGTGTCTATGCGTTTATGAAATAAGTTTTATATTGCGAAGAGAGTGAGAGCTTATGACTAGTTAGGTGTACGTATATGCAGTGTGCTATGTAAATTTTAATAAACTGTAATTAGAGCAGGTTCATCCATTACGAAACATTGGATTGAAAAGTTTTGGTTAGGATGTTTCTAAACATTTCTGTATAAATGAGGACTGAAATGAAACCCTTTGGAGTAAAGAATATGTTTAAAAGTATAATGTTTATTGTTTCTTTCTTTCCTGTACAATCAAAAATAGCTGTTTCTATAAAAACATAATTGAAAATAAAAATGGTACATTTATAAAGTGTATCCCGAGCGCTGTATTTTTCATTATTTTTCACTCCTCTGTGGAGAGGTCAATGCTCTTTACCCTACTACGAACGACAAAATATACGGTTCAAATGAGACAAAGTAAATGGCGTAGAATAGAAGTTAAGTTCATCATGTCATGTCATAAGGGTTATACCCTTGAGATAAATCGGTTTTGAACGTGTCTTTTTAGCGCATATTGTATTTTACAACCGACTTCAAAAAGGAGGAGATTCTTAATTTGACTGTATTGTTTTTTTTTTGGATTTGCTGCCTTAGAACTTTCAACTAAGTGATTTTGATGATATTTTTTTATTTTAAAGCTGATGCCTGATTTTTGGTTCCATTTAAATTTAGACCAGATCTGGCAATTTGAGGGCGGTTTTTTTTAAGTTTTTTCTTATACGGTCTATATTACTAAGTACCTAATCTCTATAATAAAAAGTTTTAATACGTACTGTATCAAACTAACAACTACATCTAGTTATTTTTAATCAAATACTGCTTGCTTAGACTGTTTAAATAAAAAAAAAAAAAAAAACCTTTATACGAAAAACATCTTCACACCAGCAGAAATAAAAACGTAATATGATTCGGCTTCTGTTCATTTTATAAGAAGTGTGACAAAAATATTGACCGCGTGCGTAAGACATTAGGAAGACGCGAGCGAAGGGTGGGCGCGTCACGAAGTCTGCCCGAGGCAATTTTGTACCAAATGTCGTTCTACGTGCCTTACAAATAAAGAGGATAGAATGGAGTTGCCCGGATAACTTTAGGATCTGTTAGCTCGCAATAAGGGCTCTGTAAGGAACAGAATTATCCATGCTAATATTCCACTTATTATACGTCCGTTTCAATTGGGTTATGCAATTTTGCTAAAGGGTTTGTGCGAATAAATTGGATTGGTAATGATCACTATCAGAGGGGTGGAGTTGCTGTGTCGTTTGAAAGGTGACGTTGTCAATGGTAAGGTAATATGAGAATTCTAATTGTTAGCTTATTTGTTATGACTTATGAGTACGTATTCTATTGTGGGGAAAGAAATTAAGATTTTTTTCAAATGAAATTATTATAATAGGTACCTACTTATATTTAATTAATAAATTCACTAAATAAATTCAGAGACAAATAAATTCTAAAATCAGAACTTGAACATTTAATTAATTTAACTAAATTAGTTTTAGAAGTGCTTTTGAATCGTTAAAACACTTAGATTAATGTTTACCACTATTCTAATTTTAATGTATTTGAGTTCTATTACTTGAATAAATAGTCCGTAATAATACTTTTTCTCATAGCTATACATTCCATACAGAGACAGCGTATAATTAATTAATTACCTATATGTACCTATACTACAGTCTACATAATGACGATAATAACATTCATATCCCATTACAATTAATGCTAATTTGTCGCAACGCCCAAATGATGCTGCAAGATAGAGCCATTATGATTACCCCTAAAGCCGCGACAAAAACTTGGGAAATTCAGGCAATCAATCTTTTTTTATTCCTTTCCTAGTTAATTATTCTAAGTGCGCATCTATTCTCACCCCTATTTGAATTGAAATGCTCCCCCAAGATTTACGCATCTCTCGCAATAACCAGCCTACGACATAGGGCATTGGTATTTTAAAACGTTCGCTTGATTCTCGTGAAATATATCTTTTTGTCCGCCCCGACGGAGAAGCGATATATTTCAGTCATCGTCTAGAATTGAACGAGCCAAACGTGAAGATTGAGACAGATAACTCTTAGTGTGTTTCGTTTCAATTTTATATAAACGCTTGAGAGTGAAATAGACAAGAACAACGTCTTGTATGCTTAGTTATTAAGTTTCTAATTATATTTGATTTATGATATATAATAGATTATGTAAATGAGGCGTAAACTATTTAATATGAGAGCATACATTTCAATTTGAACCTCAATCACAGTATCGTTTTATGGGGTTACGTTACTGACATTTCCAAAGCGGTAGCGTATGGCTCGGCTAATTTAAAACGTATCTGGACGCTGTTTTATGGCTTAGTAATAAAAAATCACGCTCAATAAAATACACAAGATAAAATATCACGTTTGTTCGAAGATTTCGTATGCGTACACGTAGGCAGTTTTAAGTTCACAAGATCGTAAAAAACATTAGCACGTAGTCGGGCCTAACACGCGCCAAGCCAGCGATATTGGGGTAAAAGGGAAAATGCATTGGCTTTTTGTAATGCGGCAATAACCTCTGGATTACGACGCGGGAATCTGACATTTTGTGCCGTAGACCTATCGTATTTATGTCCCTTAACGTGTTAACTACACATCTAGGGCCCAGAATTGGTTTTATAGCATTGTATCTAATATTTCTTATATTATTATGGTCAGAAAACCTCAAAATAATGAGACGATGTTTAGGAACGAAGCCATTAAACCAGTTTAAGCAGTTATTATTTTAATATGCATAGTACATAAAATCCTGTAGTAAATAAATTATAATAAAACTAGTTTGTGAAATATGTAAATTTTATACACGCTAGTCAAGAGTTCAGCTTGCTACCTACAACGTATCTCGGAAGCCTGTCCGAACGAATATTGGTAGCTGCATATAATTTTGGTAATTACACATCTAGGTTTCGAAGAAGTGGCTCAAAGCAGCATTTACAAAGGAATGTTGTGCCGTGAGTGTCGGCACTTTGCCACACCTTGGCGAGGTTACCAGCATCCTTGAAAGGCCACATTCCTACGCCGACGTCTATTTACGGTCTAAGCCCTCATTTTCTTTACGATTGCTAACTACTACCAACTTCTCTGCCAACATACACTAGTTACATAAAAATGTTCACTTTACCAAAATGGTAATTTTAATCAATTTAAACATGGGGCGTTTTAAAATTCCTTTTTTGCTGCTTGCGTTGAATAATTTATGAATTCTTATAGTATTACATAACGCTTCTAACAAGAATGCAAGGATATCATTTAAATAAACTATTCAGATGTAAATCGTGAATAAATATGCACAAATGGTTCGTAAATAATGTTTTAATAGAGAAAGATAATATTTTACCTAGTTGACAATAGTGCCGCCTACACTTGAAAGTTTAAAGAATAGGTACACCGATATATTCCGCAAGCGTATTTTAAAATGTCGCCTTTAGATTTAAAAGCACCCGCGGCACCTCAGTAACGACTGTCTATAAAAAGTAGATAGAGTACGGAAATATATGGTTATCGTTATGTAGCTTTATTCTTTTGTTACTTTTGCTGTGCTCAATGCTCATGTCAGATTAAATTTAGACAATACACAATTTTGACTGTTAAGTTTAAATACCTACTATAACGACGGTCATTTATCCTAATTCTGGCTCTGGATAATTACGACAAATAAAGTCTTCGTGAAATAAGAACTTGAAAAGTTTAGATTGGCACGATAATGTATAAGACGAGTTAACATAACAAGCATATTGAGCGCAAAAAGCTTCAAAATATAATTACAACGTGCTTTCTGCAGATTTGCTTCGATTTCGAAAACATTTAAGAAATGTATTTGATAGAAATCCTAGGTATCGGTAATTGAATTATCCCCAGTTCTTTCTGTTAGATTTTAGAGGAAAACCTATTCTTGGTTAACATATTGTTATAGGCATATTTTAGCTGTATCTCCGCTTCATAAACACGATGTTCCTAGTCCGTATTACGTTTTACGTCCAAAGGACTATCGTCATATTACATCTAAAATGACGTGCCACACGAAGCGGTGACCGCGATTTATTTGTTTTAGCTTGAGCGTCCCAACCTAATCTTATAATAGAGTGCGGTCCTGGCAATAACAGTCTGTATAAGATCAAATATAGTAGGCATTTTTGGCACAGAGTAAACAAAATTCTTATTTGTTCCAGAATATCCTGGATAAATTCAATCCAGGTGCCCGGCAAATGATCACTGCTGGGAAGGCGTATTTGAAGGCTTTACATGGTAAGTGATTTTTTCTAATTTACTACATATATTACGTATCGAATAAGTTTTAATATAAAAATTCAATCATCAGACGATTGCCTATGTTTGTTCATAATTACCTGCTTAAGGCAAGCCATGAAATATACATTTGATATAATGAGTGGTTAATTATTATCTTCTATTCAGTTCTATTATGTCTGAAATGTCGGCATAGCATTAACATAGGCATTTAGAGTACATTTGGTATTTCTATTAACAGAACAATTATTCATATTCTTGTGAGTCTCTTTGATCCTCTTAATCTCATTGGCAAGAGCTAATGTTATCAGTAACTTAATCTTATATTTGGGAAAACTTAAATAAGTGTTGCCAAAAAAATCACGGAATGAAGTTCCTGGTATCCTAATTTTTATAATGTTAATAGATTATTACAGAGGTATTGAACAGTAAATAAGTTAATTAGATTTTAATGCGATCCAGTGCCTACTTACTTTAAAAAGATCCGACGGATTCTTCCATTATTTTTTATTATTGAATGGAATTTCCATTAAAATGTGTATTAATTATTGAAATTTTAAGTAGGCTCTCAGAAATGTATAAATCCAATTATATTGAAATATAATAACAAACTTTTGAATATACATATTATTCCAGGCTGACATTGATAAAAATAAAAGTCCAGGCTTTATACATTACACAATAACATTTTACAAATTCCCATTTAATTACATTGCATCCAATTCATTTGAGAGTAAAATAATATTTTAAAGCAGCCTTTCATAAGTTTTAAATATCATTTTAACTCTGAACGTTTTAATAGGATTTTTCTATGATGAATATTATCATTAAGACATAATAAATCTGGGTTATTTTTCATTTTAATGCTGTACATATCTCGGTAATGACGACCAACTTAGTCTTTTCACTTCTATTGCCTATAACAGAATGTAATACGGCACTGAATACTGATCATAACATATATTATGTACTCAGGTCATAATTAGATGAAGGTTTATAGAATGTCATACGGATCTCATTCGATTCAAGGGAGGGTACGTAATATCAAATAGAATAAAAGTTCACGTAATGATATCAACGAACATTACACACGACGATATTAAATACTTCGGTTTCCCTATTCCGAAACAATGCACATTACAAAAATAGCATCGAACCATTACTTCGGCCGTATTCAGTGAGGACGAAAATAATTAATTTATATATAACGCGCCAAATGGGTGCATCTACATGCGAAACCTCAGTGTAGTGCGCTTGTTTGGCTGTGAAACTGGGGCATAGGTTGTGCCAAATTGTCTCCGTTGGCTTATCTAGAGTATAATGCCCGACGCTAGACGCAATAAAGTTGAGCGTTGTGTAATACGATGAATGTCTTGTTTACTCACTATTAAAAGCTATATTACAATTTAATTGTGTCAAGACACATTTTTATTCCCATGAATAATAGCTGCCGCTCCAATTTTAACCATTTATGGCATAAGAGCAAAGTTCAAATTTGTTGTGACGGAAATTAATGTTTCTTCCAACCAGTTTTAATTAGGGCAAGGTGAGGTAACATACTTGCTCTTATTATGCGCTATTATGCATATTATTGACACTAAAAGTATATTTGCAATCAATTTGCATAACAAGGATGAAAAGATATAGACATCCTTTATTACTCAACGGAATTTAGCAGGCATTTTTAGTGTTTTGTCATTGAGCAATCGGCCTGACTATAAAAGTGAAGTGCCCATAAAATATTGAAGGACATTTTGTCCTCCGTCGACATAATGACATATAAAAAACAATCCCAACAAGCAGTTTAAAGAAATCACATCATAAAGAATCAGATAGAAAAAAATCTGTTTTTGATTTAAGTTCTATGGTATTAAAAATCATTATAGTTACAAATATTATTTTTCTTCTTCTTCTTGAAACGAAAAACTCTTTACTGTAATTTACATACATAGAAAATAGAAATATACTTTGTTACATGGTTTGAGATAGCTTATAATAGAGATGTACAAAGAGCGGCTTTATCGCAGTTTAGCGATTTCTTCCAAGCAACTCGATGTAGAGTCGATATCCCGCCATTTTTTCAATTTATCTAAGATAAAACAAACGTAAATATACATAAAATATCTATCTAATCCATTTAATATTTTATAAATAAAAATGATTGAAATGATTGATGATTTTAAAACACTTAATTTTTCTCACAGGCGCAGCCGCAGCATCTCGTATGTATGTAGATGCGGTGGGCAAGCTGGGGCGGCAAGCACAGCAAGGCACTTGGGGAGGCTGTGCTGATATAGGTAAGTATTATCAGGCTAATTACACTTATTTTACTTAATATAAGGTCCCATATTCTATATTATATTTACTTAAGATTGGCAATGAGGCTTGTATTTTAAATTGAATGATAAGGAAGATGCTGTTATAGTAAATATTTGTAGGAGACAAGTAAATGACCGACTACCTACAATATTTTATGCAAACAATTAGGTAATCGAATGTATGATGTACGCAAAAACATATCTAATATTAGCCGATACTATAAAAATATCAATTTATGAAACGATGTGTAGAATTTTGGATATGGATAATATTTGTTAAATTTTAATGTTTGATTTGATGATTATGTAAAGTAATTTCTGAATAAAGTTCTATAATTTTAGAAAATATTTAATAAGTTAGAGCTTGTAATTTTTTTTTGCAATACCTACTTGATATTACGTCACAGTTAAAATATATAACACAGAGTATTTCGTTATTAACATAAATATAACAACGAAATAGCGTGAAATGAAATTTAACGCAACTCTTAAAAAACTGGTCGTATCCGGGATGAAAGAAGGCTAATAAAATTCAATAATGTGTGTGATAAATCATAAAAAAATGTTGTGAATGCTTCGTTAACAGGTTTATAAAACTGTTTACTTGAGAACTAAAAAAAATCTAATAGCAACGACTTTCACAGGAACCGCTCTTATGAAGGTCGTCGAGGTGTACCGGGAAATTCAAGACCAACAAATGAATATTGTAAGTATTTTTATAACAAAGAAAACTTAATAACATATAATAAATAAGGAAATCAATCAAACAACTGAACATAGTTATGACATTAATATATTCTCAATCATTATGTATAAATCATATTTCAATAAAAAAATAATAACATAACAATACGATACATAACTCAAGTGAATTCGACCATAAATATTTTGAAATTCAAGTGATTTATGAAAATAATTACAGTATTGACATTCGCGTTTAATTCAGACGGCGACAAACAATTTTTCTCATAAAGCATCTGTCGTAAAAAACTTTTTCATTTCCGCGAAGGCGATAATCTTTAATTTGTTTGTTTGTTACAGCTGAAGGCGTTCTACGTGGATTTACTTGTTCCCCTGGAAACTAATCTCGAGAAAGATACGAAAGTAGTACAGGTCGGTCAATAAGATGGTTCCGTTCATAATCTTTTATGGCAACGTGTTTCCGAATTGTTTACAGGATAAGCGAAACAGGCAAACTTCTGACAACCTATGATTCTTTATCCGATAGACACAAATCCTATTACACGTGATGGTTGAATAACATTTTGATATAATAATATCTGTTTTCTCGTGCCTGATTTCACAAGTGTTTTTGTTTAAGCTTTTGTATCAAATGTTCGTATTCAATTTTGTTTCTTGATTTTAGTTAGCGGATTCAAACTGTAATTTAAAATTGTATAGTCGTTTTTTAAATCTTCACTTTGATATTGTTTTTCACGTAATAACTTTTTATTTTTAGTCTGAACAAAAAAGGTTTCTACAACAACACAAGCTGCGTTCAGAAAGTTACAGTAAAGCCGCTGCAACAATTAAAAAACAAAGAAAAAAGAAAACAAACGCGACTAAGGTCGGCTCGGCTATGGATAAAGAAATGAAGGTAAACCATTATAATTAAAAATGTCTTTCAATCTGGGTGATATTTATTTTTTTGTCATTTATTTTATTTAAAACTAGCTGCTCCGCGCGGTTTCACCCCCGTGGCTCCACTCCTGTTGGTCGTAGCGTGATGATATATAGCCTATAACCTTCCTCGATAAATGGGCTATCTAACACCGAAAGAATTTTTCAAATCGGACCAGTAGTTCCCGAGATTAGCGCGTTCAAACAAACAAACAAACAAACAAACAAACAAACAAACTCTTCAGCTTTATAATATTAGTATAGATGACAAGGATTTTATTTCAGATAACGTTATTTATATCGGAGAACACGACTCGAATTAAAATAATCTAATTTAATTGTGAATAATTATTTATAAACATGTTTCATTTGAAATTTTCTCATGTGTTATTTAAATATAATGAATATTGAATAATTTTTGAGAATTACATCATCACCACAAATTTATTTTGAAAATATTAATTTGAATATATGTTTAATATAATTGCATGAACTGAATGTATTCATTGATTCACTATTTCCTTGCAATTTAATTTTTATTTAATATTCACGCTCAGTAGATACTAATTTATAAATAAATTGAAATCTAAATGGGCGGTAAATCACCAGCATCGTTGAGTTTAAGGCATTAAATATTGAATCCTTGAGGAGAACAGATTTATAAACTAATAATATAGTAGCAAACGAAAATTACGAAAGAAAGAAAATACGTTTTATCACAAATACTTTTACAAAATTTTCACTTATAACTAAACATAAGATTAACAAGATATATTTTAATGTACTAAATGTTTCAGAGCATGCAAATATTGGAAGAGGAAAAAACAAAGTTGGATGCATTTTGTGAGCAAAGTTTAAAGAACGTAAGTATTTCAGAGAGATTTGTATTCTAAACAAATAACTTTTGTGATAGTATCGTTGCGTCTAGCCGAAGTTGAGACTCAGTTGTTTGTACTGCCAAGCTATATGGGATCTCTTTCCGTTTAGAAATAGGACAATCATGCACAATTTTAAGTTTCAAAATACAGTATCGAAAGCCATATTTAACCATAACAACATACATAAAATATTAATGGACATACACAATTTACTTAATAAAAAAAAAAAACTAATTGCATGACATTCTGTGTGCGAAAGACATACATCCTTTTAAGATACTATACTACCCTATTCATAAAGGATAAACTAGCTTATAACATTTGAACATATTCAACTTCCACAGTCATACAAGCTTACAGCACTAATACGTTACTCCTACAGTACATCAAATCTTCTATTCTTCTATTTTAGGCAATGACTCAAGAGCGTCGTCGCTATGGTTTCGTTCTGGAACGTCAATGCTCGCTAGCGAAGCACTGGCTGGCTTACCATACAGCTGGCGCCAACGCGTACACTACTGGCTTGGAAGAGTGGCTAGAAGTTTCCAGAACAAGGGAGTTCCTGCCACCGAATGTTGAAGCTATGTTCGTTAGCAGAATGCGGGTAGGTTACAAACTTAATAACACCTATAAAGATAATCATTCGTCAATTATTATTTTTAGCAACCTCTTTATTTTTAAGATCTGACGTCCGACTAAAGAATTAAAGAAACAAGCTAATAATTATTTTACCATAGATGAAATAAGTTTGTGATACTAAGTTTATATTAACTCACTGAAACTTTTGTATCAGTACGTTTTTATCTTTCGAAAACGGGTCCTTTTCTTGAGAAGAAAAAAAGTAATTCTGTTTTTAATTTAAAATGAAGGATTATAAAAGGAATGGCACAGCATTGACTTTATTTTTTGGAACGTAAAAGTTTGCGAGCACGCATTTTAATACTTTTTTGGCCATTGTATTCGATATGGTTATTTGAGTTTTGTATTTTGCATGTTGACCATGTTGTCCATAAAACACTTATGAGATTTTACAATATTGCCAGCGATGTACCTATTGGTCACAATCATCTCGGATGTAGGATACTAGAAACCATTGATTTTATTTCCTTCTATGGCGTCAAGTTCGTGTTATTCCCGAGATATTTACAAAGATTAACATTTTAGCAATTCATGTATTATCCTGTAATATATTATTTAAGCAAAGTTTTTAATATATTTTGACTCACGAAACTAGTTCTATTTCAATACTTTTATTATATTTTTCTTTATTACATTTTTGTTTTCCCTTCGATAGATTATTTCGCTGAAATATTATTTGGGTTAATTAAGTATCCAAATAAGAAATTGGATACAAACTAAACATCTGAGCATCACTTAAGTTGAAGAAAATAGACTGAAGAAAATGAATGGGCTTACTGAGGCTTTTTAGAAATCGCGTATCCTGTATATTTTTATAAGTTAAACATTTTTAAGCTAAGCATTGTTAAGCAATATATTATATACTGATACGTTCTGTTTTATCTACTCTCATAAAAGATTATTGTAAATTATAATTTAACATAAGTTTTAAGTCTTTAATAAATTGTGGGTGAACCCTGGCAGGAGTAGCTATATTTATGAGCGTTGCTTTTTTTAAAGTAACCGAATTAAATACCAATCCATCTAGTATTCAGAATTCTTAAGTTCTGAGACTTAGATTACTGCCTATTTATGGCACACGAGTAATTTTGCTTCGCTGATGAACAAACTTCGACCACAAATATCTTTATCTGAATATTACGTTCGCAGCAAGTCTCATTCTGGGCAGACGAAGACGTATACGCCAGCCCGCGGAATGGGGACGACGACGACCGCGCGTCCGTCGGTTCAGCCTTGCGCAAAACGAGATCGGTCGACGCGTCGTGCCTTGACGTGCGATCTATCGGGGACTTAGGTTCCCCCAGTCAGGGTATCTCTAGAGCGAAATCCGATTTGAATCTGCAAGCGAGCTTACACGCTTCCGAACAAGGTGAGATATGCGACAATTCGATTTTGCTCTTTTCGTGTGAACGAAACGTTGTACTCAGCGTTTGCAGTCTGTATTGTTAGATTATGTGTGTAATCTTCCCTATAATATTTAGAGTTAATAAGCATTAATATTAATTTTGATAACTATTAGGTATAAACCTCATTACATACATTATGTATAAACCTCATTTCCTGTGCTATTTCCTTATTGTTCAGTATCTTACTTTAATCAGTTGTGTAATTAATCCATTCTAATATCATAATGCCAAAGCATGTCTGTCCGTTTTATTTACTCGAATAGAGAATAGTATCAATTAGAATGAGGTTTTCGAAATAACTAATTGACCCTGGCAAAAAAGAACGATGCTTTTCTTGCATTAATGCTTTCAAATAGTTATCCTACCGCGTGGAAATAAGACGGGAAAGTTTTTGCCTATATTTTGCCTACTTGATTTTTAACCTTCTCAGGTACAGACTCACGCACCAGTACTCGACCGACGTCACTGGCGCCACCAACTTGCACGTCTCGTGACCCTCCGCTCGCCAGGGCTCTATACGCATACGCAGCGGCTGGTGACAACCAGCTCAGCTTCCAGCAAGGGGACATGCTGGCACTGCTGGGAGACAGAACTAAGGGATGGCAATATGGGGAAAACCTGCGCACGCATAGCGCGGGATGGTTCCCCCTGGCTTATACTGAACCGATCATAAATGATGAAGTTATGTGAGTATTTTATAGTGAACAATTTTAAACTAGAAATAAATTATTGTGTTAAAGATAATGATTATTTTCAAAGACAGAACTAATAATTTCACTAGAAGCCAATTTTTAAAAAGCATAACAATTTTAATAATTTAATTGTATAGTGCGTTTTAATGTGTAGGTAATTGTGTAAAGCATTTTTTTTTTAATAGACAAATTACTTACTCAACAATGTTTATTGACAACCCATACCCATTTAATTAGCGATCGAACGCATCTACGCATACTACCAGGCGGGATCGCGGTCAAATGCCTGTTATGAACAAAATTAAATAAAAAAAAATTGGTTGTCTGTAAAGTCGGTTTACTGACGATAGTTGAACGTGACAACGTCCGATTGTGCTTCTTTGTCGCTCGTTCCGCGCTCTCGCTCGCACTTCAAGCCTTACAAGGAACGCCTCATATGAGTCAGAGCGAGGTAACGCCGCATGAGTCATGTTTTTTCGTGCGTGCAGCCGGCTTTATCGAATTATAAGACGTTGTCACGTCAATAACCGATACACACATCTCAAAATCAGTCAAATATAAAGGAACTATTTCAGTGGTAGCTCGCCAGCACGCTGGAGCTGCGCGCAGACGCCCAGCGAGACCCCGCCGCCCGCGCCGCTCGCACACACGCAGATGTCCTCCACACCGTCAGCACACTCGCACTCGCATCCAACGACACGGATGTTCGGGGATACGGTCACAGCTCACCATGTTGCTAAGGTATGAATATAGTAAATTAAAAAATATATATTTATTTCTCCACACAATTCCCAAACTTAATCTACATGCATACAAAAATATTGGCACAGTTTTATAAAGTTAATTATGTAAATAGCAAATTTTTGTATTATTAGTCAAGACAGCAATTGTTAGTATTACAACATTCATTCACTTACACATACACACACACTTAATTAATCAATCTATCTTTAGTCTTATTGATATTGTATGCTTTAAATTATTTACCTAAGGACTATCTTTCTTCACAATTCATTACAATATAAATATATTTCTTCATTAAATTTTCCCCTTTAATACCAGGGTCGTCTCGCACCGACATCTCCAGGCCTGCCTCCAACATTACCAGCGCCATCTCCAAGCGCTCTCAGTACATCGGCCAGCGCTACTTTCCACTCTACACCATCTGGAGCTGCCGGTGCAATAAAGAATTCCACTTCAGCTGCAAGCTTCACGACCCACGCAGTAATTGAAACAAGAAGCTTTGGCCCACAAACGTTGCCTTTGCGTTCACAGGTAGCTTTTAAACTTTAGTTTATATTCTAAGTAATAATTTAATATTTGTTGAACATTTCATTGAAAATTGCTATTCATTTCAGATGACGCAGAACAAAGCTCCCGCTAAAACTGTGGTGTCAGCGGTCGGAGCTGTTGGTAACGTTTCTCTGCACAGTTCGAATGATTCAGGTTTTTCAAATGAACCACCTCCACAACCTGATATTGATTATAGCGATGAAGAAGCTCAGCGCCTTCGAGTGCCTATCAGGTATAAATCACTTGTATCTCTATGTATAGGGTGTCCCAACAAGAACGCAAGATTTAAATTTGACATATAACGCAGATATTTAAAAAAAAATCGTGAAAACTTTATTATGTCGTAAAGTAGACAGGATGAGGTTATGTGTGGAACAACACATCAGGGAGATGGCCGCAGCATCTTTGCTGGAACATACTCGATCTTTTAATGAAAGGAGAATGCCCATTTTTGGTACTGGTTTTTCTCATGCATCAAGACAACAATACTATTAAAAAAAATCTCGGCAATTTAGAGGCCTTCTTACCATCAGAAAATATATTTTGAACAGGGAATGTTTTGTAAAATCTAATAAGACATGTAATTGTTTAGATCCGTTATTATAGATTTAGTGTCCATTACCGTTTACATTTTTGGTACAGGTTTTTCTCATGCATCAAGATAATTACAATACTATTAAAAAAAATCTCGGCAATTTAGAGGCCTTCTTACTATCGGAAAATATATTTTGATCAGGGAATGTTTTGTAAAATCTAATAAGACATGTAATTGTTTAGATCCGTTACCATAGATTTAGTATCCATTACCGGTTACCACGGTAACCAAGCGGTAACTATTATTACATTTACTATGGTAAATAGCTAAAAGTATTAATATCGATTATTGTTTTCATTGAATTACAAAAAAATCAATTAACATAAAATCACTCTTTAAGGTATTGTTTATACACTGTAGGTTGTTTTAACATAGATAGTGAAGTAAAATAATATAAATATATATAAAAAAAATATTATTATGACATAGCTTGGTAGGTAACCAGTTATTTCTTATTTGTTTCTTTCTTGGAATATGTAGTGAAAAAATGATTCAAACAACAACAACAACATGTAAACCGAATAAAAACTCTATTGGCATTTTTTAAATATATAGGTATTTAGGTTTTCTTGAAATCCGTCCCGGAAGATTTCTGGTGCCTACCTACACTAGCCGATGAACAGATAGACTTTGTCTGAAAGCATAAGCTCTACGCATAGATTAAATATGTTAAACGAAAAATAACCTTCGGACGATAAAATACTACCTAAATCACACATAAACCTAACTAAATCGGGGTTATTTAAGTTTTGAGGTTATTTCACATTTTTCTCAATATCTTGAAAACCCCTGTTTTTATCACAAAAAAATCAAACTCAAACTCAAACTCAAACTCAAACATTCATTTATTCAATTAGACTACTATTTAGTAGCACTTTCGAATCGTCATTACATGAGTATTTTTAACATTTACCACCGATTCGGAAAGCAGTATCTATGGAGAAGAATCGGCAAGAAACTCCATAGTTGCTCTTTTAAATTATGTCAATATTACATAATATGTAACTTATATCTAACTACATAATATATCATATCATAATCAATTGGTAAAAATCTTTTGAATATCGAAGAACCCTCCAAAACCTTTCTGGCATTGACGCAACACTATACTGTGGTCCATACTTTCATGGGCATTCTCCTTTCAATTACCGTTTTACATAAATGCTGCGGTATTTCATGAATGCAGCGTCCAATTTCGTCTTTTGAGGCTTGAGTCGTCGTCGGCTTAATTGCATAAACCATTGATTTAAAAAAAAAACCCTAAATCGCATGATCTAGGCGGCTAATTATGGTCCCCTAAACGCGAAATAACACGACCGGGAAATGATTGATGCAGAAATTGTATTGTTTCTCTGGTTGTGTGACATGTGGCGCCTTCTTGTTGAAACCACATCCCCTCCAGCATGCAAGATGCAAATCTTTCGTCAAAATTTGCTGCATAGTGGATTCGGAAACACCAATTTTTTTTGAGCTCGGTGTTGAATTAAGATGGATGGAGTTTGAGCGACATCATCACGTACAGCTGCGATATTTTCGGTTGGTCGAAGGCGCGTTGTTGTCTTTACATCACTAACAGACCCAGTTTCAGCAATTTTTTCCATTAATCTCTTAACAGTTGACTCCTTTGGAGCATTATTGTGACTTCAGATTGATCGCAATTTGCGTACTGTAGCCGGAAAACTTTTACTATTTTTGTAAAACAAATTTCACAATGAGAATGCGTTGATCCTTCGTTTAGCGTTACATTTTTACTAACCTTATACCTTCTACTAAATAAAAATAACACTTGTTGAAATGTCAAACAATGACACTTCGAATGGCGCCAAATTTAAATCTTGCGTTCTTGTTGGGACACCCATTAGAATTTCAAGAACTGCACCCTAGCTTTTTTTTTATTTGATCCCCTAGTTTTCCTTTTTTTATTTTGCTTTATATTGCTTTTGTGTTACTTTTGCTAGAACTTATTTTATGTATTTTTATTTCATTTTGTAGTAAATCTGCCCATCTCAGCAACGAGCACAAAGCCTATTTGTTAAAAACGCAAAGTTTAAAACGTGGTCCTAAACAAAATAATACGAATAATGGATATTTAACTGATGACCAACAGCTTCTTTTACGCAATATGTTAGATATGGACAAAGATTCACAAAAGATCAAAAGAACTAAATCATTCTGGAAATTTGGGCGTACTACTTCTGAGGAGATCATGGAAGGAATGTCCCTATGGCAACATCGAGACATTGTTGATACGGTACCCGAGTTTAAGAAAAAATTGTTTGTTAAACTGAAAAAAGAACTCAGACCAGCTCCTGATATTCCCGAGCCGAGAAAACTCGTGAACACTGAAAATACCCCACACGTAGAAAATGTACAACGACTTCAGGAAACTATTGATAGGAAAGACATAAAAATAAACAACGGTATGCGGCAGGCGCGGAGTTTAGGCTCTATCCAAGCACATGAAGAGAGGGTTGAAAAATCAAAGAAAGCTAATGAGAATTATCACCCAACACAGATGAATAAAAAAAGCATGTCCGAGAAATCTATTGTGGAGGAAAAACCTGAAGAATTTGTTCAGCGAAACGAATCTCGACATTCAGACCTAACTAACACGAGCACTATAAAGACTAATTTCGAAAATAGTTTTTACAATGATGAAACTGGTGAAGGCTATGTTATGAAAACTGTGAAGCGAAGGGAAATATTACAGAAATACGACAATGATAGTAGTTCTGATGTTAATTCTGTTGCTTCTAGTACTGATCCATATGATTGTATAATTGTAGATGATCATATGACATCAAAGAAACGACAAGAATTAGATCGCCGTAGACAGGCACAACTGATGGAGAAAGAAATAAAAACAAGCAAGGAAAATGCATATATGCCTGAGTTTGATGAAATTGAAATAACACCAATAAAACCTCACGTTCGAGCAACATTACCTGAAAAGAATAAAAAATCTTCACATGATCGATCTTCGCCAAAGGCAATGGAATTCAAAACGTTCAAGGATAATTCTAAGGAAATTAAAACTTTTTCAGCGTCATCTGAGACTTTGAAGTACAAAGATAATGAAGTTACCGATAGGTACGGTATTCCTATGGAAAGAAATAACAATGAAATACGCCAGGAAGGTCCATACAACGGCCATGATGATGGTACACTAAAATATAAGAAAAGGTCTAACGAAGATAAAAATCGCCCGCAAAATAATTTTGAAAACATGAAAAATAACAAAGATTATCCAAAAGCAGAAGTACGAAACCAAAAGAAAGATGCAAGGCAATATGAGACTCGAGAGCCCAGAATTGACTATTCGTTAGATAGACGACAAGTTAAAAAAGAGTTTACTGACACCAAAAACCACGAAGTGAGATCTCGAAGTAGAATAATTCGGAGTTATGATGACAGTTCTTTGCAGTATAATGGAAGGAAAGAAGAAAGATTTTATGACGCTAATATATCTTACTTTAGCGACCAGGAAAGGCGTGCTTCCAGATATGATTATGAGACAGATTCCAAAAAAGCCGAAAAATCAAAGATGCGCCAGGAAGAAGCAAGACTCGAAGGTAGAAGATTCGCCGACCAAAGAAATGAAAGTCAGTACAGTGAATCAGATGATCAAAAATTTAATGAAGCATTGAAACAACAAAGACCACAATTGTTACCCCGTACAAAGTTACTTAAGCGTCCTACCGAGGGACCAGAATTACCTGAAGACGGTCACACCTTCGGTCCGTGGTACGATTTATGGGGCCGAGAAACTGCCATGTACAAGTAATTATAGGCCCCTTTAACGTAAAGGACAAGGGTCCTCAATGTATACCATTACCCTAAATTATCTATTAATTAATTTCATTGTGCACGAGTAGTTTGCGGTAGAAGTTTGCTCGTATTTTTTTATTTTTTTACTTGTTTTTACTTAGTTTGAGTTGTGACTATTGTCATTTTTGTATATTTTTGTTGTTAATGTTAACTTTTTGATAAAAATTCATACAGAAAAGTTCACACTTAAGTTGAAATATTAACGTTCTTTAATACCTGAGGTATTTTTCTATCTACCATGTATCCAAATAAAGTCTAGTTTTATTAATTTTTAATATTATTGTTATAGTGTTATAATGTAAGGGTTTTTATTATGATCATATTGTTTTTACACAGGCCACAACAATTTGCAACAGTAAAGCTACGAAAAACTTTAACGAACGATCGATCGTCGCCTGCCATTGAATAATGTTTTATATATTTTATTATTTTGTTAAAAATATTATATTATGTAAATTAGAATCATCGTGTATTTTGTACAGTTATTCATAGTTTAAGAAAGAATATATCACAATTTTTACAATAACATTTTGTTTTATTTAACCCCCCGATAAACTGACAATCATTCATGTGATCAACACTTATTATTAGAGTTTAAAGCTTAATCGTTAAGTAATATAAATATTTGTGGATGAGTTGCCAATATTATCTCAAATATAGTTTTTTTTAAAGTTTGTAACTAAAAAACGGGCATGTAATGACGTGGGATGTGATTAATCATAATGATAACATTTAACGCATCTCCTGCGAGCCTTATCTAGCCCGAATCTCGCCCAAAACGTGTCACAAAAATCATCCCACTAACAGTTCCCAAAGTATACTTAAACAAAAATATATTGCTGACGTGTGTTGAAAGGAAAATCAATGTTAAATTGGTCCTTCGGGACAATGGCCAATAATTTATCACATTTCCCGGACTTATGGGGTTTCCTTGTGGCACTCACGCCAAGATGTTTTGGGTAAACATTTATTTTCATATTTTTCCTTGTGGAAAAAATTACAGTTAAGGAAATAAAATAGTCATAAGAAAACAACAATCATTTCTACGACATTGTGTTCGACTATTTCACTTTGGGAGCTATAAACTTGCTGACTCGATGAAATTCGTGGTACGCATAAATCTTCTTAGATTTCCGTGCCTTTTTATTTTTTATCAGTTTCATAATAATGTTAATGTTACGATTGCACAGAATAATTTCAGAAATTTTGGAATATATAGATAAAACTACTAAAACGCTAAAACGAACGCTGCAATCCAATTCGTTCATGTAAATGAACTACACTCATGAATTCATGTAATACGTCCACAAAGCAAACGGAATCCGCTAAATTTGGAGCAAAACGAAACGTTCTATTGTGCTACGTAAAATTGTCTTCTACCTGCATTTAACGGAAAATGCTCAGTAAATCTGAGCTCACTAAAACTAGGATATACACTATACAAACTTAATGTCATTCTTATTAAGTCATGTCAAGTTTATTGCGTTTAAAACTTTATCTGCTGAAGTTAGAACGCGATACAAAGAACTACACAGTAGGAATTTACAGCTGCAGGTACAACTATTATCACTTTTTAGTTGTCACGTTTGCTACTCGGCGTATCTCGTATGCATAACGCCTTGAATAAATGTGCAATGGAAATGACTGGAACTGTTGAAATCTGTACATATTTATATAAGAGAGTATGAAAATAACACACTTTTTTAATAAAATAGTTGGGCTTATAGCTTTTTGATTTAAAACGAAACCAATTTATAAATAAGAGTTATTAGTGATTATGATTTTATGATGTCTAAGTAAGTATTCATTAATTATTCAATAGCAAAGGAAAATATAAAATATATTCAACGAAAAGAAAATACGTAGGTAGGTAATCAAAGCATAATCAGAAATGAATGATATTAAGATCTGATGGATGTTATTACAACGGTAAGAATTTATACAAGTCATATTCTTGAAATCCTTTCGAAATATTCAAATACACAAACACTTTATAACTTCACTAGCTTTTCGCCCGCGGCTTCGCCCGCATTTTCGAAGAAAAACCCGCATAGTTCCCGTTCCTGTGGGATTTTCGGGATAAAACCTATCCTATGTGTTAATCCAAGATACCCTCTTTATGAGTGCTAATTTCATTGTAATCGGTACAGTAGTATTTGCGTGAAAGAGTAACAAACATACACATACACATCTATCCTCACAAACTTTCGCATTTATAATTATTATTCCATCATTCCTTGCGCTGTTGTATTAGTTATTTCACACTGCCCTCCATAAAGTCAATTTTATAGACCAACGGTGCGTAAACAGCGCCCAGCATCCGCCAACACCTCACATTCATTTGACAAAGTAGTCACCATCGCAAAAGCAAGGATTAAACGTTCCACGGGAAGTCCGACTACGTTTTGCCCGTCAAAAGAAACCCACGCATCGTTTGAGCCACTGAATATGCCTTTACGTCTGCTGGGGGCATGGTTGAAGTATAAATAACGCCGTGCATGCATTTAATGTATGTTTTAATTCCCATTTCCACAGGGGTTAGGTCTCTTACTGTTTAATTGATCGATTTTATAGTTAATGCTTGAGTGAGATTGCAGACAGAATCGTTATTTTATTTATTTATCAAAACTACCCAATAAAAATGAGCAAATACATACAATTGCAAATAGACACCATATAAAAACAACTAATTTATGAAAACTATATCATAAACTTTCTACGATAAGCCATGAATTAACTTAAAATATTTAAAAAATTTCCAATAAAAATAAAACCTACTCTTCCGAATTAATTAAAATTTTAAATAAGATACAAACAAAAAGTTCAGAAATAAGATATTACTGATATCGACATAAAATCAATTTCCAGTGCAAATAAGAGGAGGCCAATGCTTTCCAAGTCGTCGCTTCTCTTAAGCCCGCTGGCCTGGAAATATCTGCAATTTATAAAAAATATGCCACAGCCCTTTAACAAATGAACGTGCGACGTATATTAGAGATTTTAATGAAACGTGTATTTTGTTTTATGTGCAAATATTTTAGCGGCAGTTGGCCCAAGATATTTAATAACCTTTTTTGTAGTATTTCAAATACAATATATAATAAGTATTCATATTAGGCATACAGCTCAAATTGTGATCTTTATTATGGCATTTAATCAAGATATAACGAAGCAATAATCCACCGTTCTCTATATTCACCTAGGTTCAACGTATCAAGCTCATAAAAAATAAAGTCTGAAAGCACTAAAACGGCGTGTTTAATGTTATAAGTGTAAAATTGCAACTCTTAAATACACGAGAAAAACTTCGTTGGTCTGCGGTTGCAGCTGGACGCTATTAACAACGGGGAAACAAAAGTCCGCCAACTGTAATGTTTGCTCGAAACTCTGAATCTAAATAAAAGTCATTCAGACAAGTGGTGAGCGTGTTGTGCTCGAAATTGGAGAAATGCTGCTGCGATGCTCACCTACTGTTTCAATATTAGGTTTACTTCTCATTATAGCCAGTATTAAGATTCATAGAAGCAATGGTTGAATAGAGCTATACGAAGCTAATTAGGCAACTAAGACTGACGTGACATTTATGATTTCAAGTATTCAGTAATCAGTAAGTACATTTATACATTCCTCACTATTTGCATAGAAAATGATAAAGCCACACCAATATGGCAGTTGCTTGGCAAATTGCAATTTTCAATGCAAAATTAGGTATTGTTATCGTTTAATACAGGCACTAAGCATAATTTAATATTAAAACCACCAAAGCTAAGACTATATTTTCAAAGAATTATTACACTGAAACCCTGCAAATCCCGCCGCCATAGCCTGCACACATCGATACCATAATTCGAAACGTAAATGAGATAGCTAATGAATACACATAAGACTCACGCTATTCATCGATAACTCAAGCGGGCATAAATTTAAAATGTGGAATATTCCCGTGACGTGGTATATTGTGGCCGCGCTAGACGTAATCCAAATGATAAGCGAACGGGCAATTTGGCAGCGGCAAGCTCTCTATATAGCCGATGCCAACCCACACAAACCCCTACATGCAACAATGTCCACTTTGCCGCCTAATTTATGTAAAACACTATTATAACACCATAATGCCGCTAACATTAAGCTAACAATGAAATTTTAAAGATGCATACGCTTATTACCGGTTTGTAATAAATTTGAAAGCGCCCGCAAAATGTAGGCACACATTAATTATTTTACTTAGTATTCAAATGAACAATGAATTCAGTAATTGTTTGATTAATTTCAAATTAAATTTTATTATTTTTTAATTCTTGCAGCGAACCTTAAAACGATTAAATCGCTCAGTACTGGTGATCATTCTTCAATATTATATATAACTTTCACATTAAAGAAGTGGGCTAAAAAGTAATTTAACAGATATTTTATAAAGGCGTTTCCCCAAAGCTTTCCACAAATACACAGTACACTCCACGATATTAAAACCTTGTCAACACGTGGTCTGATGGCTCAGTCACGAGGTGACTTTTATTTTGGTTCACTTCGCAGAATGGTGTAATCGTTATTGCTAATGGAAGCGAAAAACAAAGTTTTGCCTATAAAAAAATAGGAGAGCTTAAAGGTAAACGCTGTTTAGTAAGCTTTACACATTGGACGGCTCTACATCCGCGTTATTACGTAAGAAGCGAATGGCATATCGACTTTTAGAAACTGTTTAAAATTTGGAAACAGTAATCAGAATTAAGAAATTAATTTCCAATCAAATTACTTAAGGATAGGTAACTAAATAGTATGTTATTTATAAAAATAAAGTCTTCCTAAAATAATATTTTTATATCAAGCACTTAAATTAAAATATAATATTAACACATGGCAAGTGTAAAGATTTAATCCCGTAATTTCCTTTAAACGCATCGTCCGACCCCGTACTAATTTAACAATGTACAGTCTAAACGGCTTCACATTTATCCAGGCTTTCGGAGCCCAGCATTAAGGCTCATCGACGGCCCTTCCGTGGCAGGCTCGTTTGTTGTCCCACTTGAACTTGAGCCAACAGCGAACTCTAACCAAAGTATGGATTGACACAGAACAGACAGGATGCGCCTTAAGTCCTCTACATTGTGTGGAAATATGTTCTCGTCATGTTATCTTATAAAAACTATTTTGGATTGTAATTCTAGAAATTAATCTATGCTTTGTAATAATATAAGAAAATATCAATTAGTTATTTGAGTCTATATCTAACTTAACGACTTAAAATTATTGACGATATATATTTTTTTAGGTGAACGATTCTGTTCCATTTACTAACTTTTATATTTTATCGTATACAACAGACAAAATCCATAATGGTTGATAAAATATGTAATATGAGCGAAACAAATACAGCGAGAAAACTATTTACGAAAAAGATAAGTAATACGTATTTTATAACCAATTTCTAAGTTTGGCAGTCCTCTCACTTTAAGAACATTTCTTATAAGGTTGTTATAGTCACCGAAACAAGGAAAAGGCAAACACTTTCTAGTTTCTAAGATTCATGACATCACTATATAAATTTGTATGGTTTCCTTTTTGATATTAGATAAATATATATTTTTATGTTATAATTTATTTTTACTTTCTTATACTTATAATACTTAATTAAAACAAATAACAATATCCACGATACGTTGTACGCATTTTGTATTATATAAGAGTGTAATAGATAGGTAATGCAATCCGTTAAAAAACGTTATTTTCACTTTATTATAATAACAGTGCTCTTTATAATCTTAATAATATCAATATAAGTCGACGGACAAATATACGCTTTCAAAAAATCGCACGTTTATTTCAACATGTCGCAAGTTTTCTTAAGTTATCTGTAGAGAAAACGTTAAAAGCTAATACATATTGCATTAGCTGGGACGCTGCCTCGTACGGCGTAATCCCCGTCACAATATTGTTTCAAAATAGTAGGTGATTTTATAAGAATATTAAACATAAATATATATTAAATAGATCTAGAACTGTCGCCGCGAAATTAGACTTAATCGCACTGTCTCGTTTTTGAAACAGAAAAATATTTGAGGTTTTTAATATACTCAATATAATGTTATGATTTGAAAAGTATTATAAATCTAAACTTATTATAAAATATGTGTTATAGTTAATATAAGTTTGATTTTTATACACAATTAAAAGTATCCACCATTTTAAATATTATTATAATTTTAATAACAATTTCCTAAGTGATATAGCGTTCGCAAATTTATTGTGACAAGATCCTAAAATAGGTTCATTGTTTATTTTCTATTATAATATAAATATCAGGAAAAATAGAAAACAATCGTATGCTATCAGTAACATGTAACACATTAAGATACACATAATGATAACAATACTAACGATAATTAAAACATAATATCATAAATGATTCGGTAATTGTTATTTGTAAGATTATTTATTCTTATGTATATGTTAAGATTAATGTGTTTGCAGATTTTCTCCCTCTCTATATGCATAATACGAGAACTTTAGCAATATCGAATGATATTGGTTCGCCGATTTCACAGAACGTAACAAATCTTAAAGCACTTTCAAAGTCTAATAAAGCTCTGTATTGGGTAGTGCTGTAATTGACCGCTTTATGTTTTAATCCTAGAAATCAATGCTAGACAAGAGATTTCTCATCAAAAGACAATATCTACAGTTGACTCCCTGACCTTATTCTAGTAGAAAAAAGGAGTGTTTAAAAGCATACATGAAAACAGTTACTTTATTAAAATTTATTGTGATTTTTCAGCTAATAAACCTCAAAAGCTTCATTTCACTGAGTGCATTTATAACGTTAATATATTCAATTCTCGTACGTTATTTGAGTCAAGATAGACTTTAACAGCATGTTTATTCTCGGAAAGTAAATGTCAATAAACTACAAGAGTGCCCTCGACGTAAAAGTGTCCAACCTCTTTATGTTGAGGAAAAGGGGAAATAATGAGAAATACGTTCTGTGGCGGAACAATTTAGCTTTTAGGTATATAATTTCATAGAGCAAATTTCATGTAATATTTGTTTTATTAAAATAGGGAAATAATTTTATTTATTTGTTTTTGTGGTTCCAATGAGCTTCGAAGCTTATTACTATTTTGAAAATTATTTCACTAGTAAAAGCTAAATTATATTTTTCATTCTTTTGATCTCGTATCAATGCAGGTAGAGCCGGGACAAGTAGCTTGTATGATATTAAGTGGTTGTATTCAATTATACAAGTTAGCAAAAGTTGGAGTTGTTGGTAATTGGTATACACCCAAAGGAATAACTGTTTGTACTGAACTTTTCGAATACAAGGAGAGCCTGCATCTTTGCATGTCATTTTTACAAATAAAATAGTTGTGTTTGGTTAGAACTTGTTACGACTGTAGTCTTGAAAAGTTTTAAAGTCTTTTGCTTTAGTTAACAAGTTAGGCACGTACTAAAACAAAACATTTCAATATCTCGTGTTTTATTCGCAGTGTTTTAGCATACATATTCTAGTGGCTTTCACTTGGAAAGGATTTAAGTTTTGTATTTTGAGTGGCCGTCTCGCAATCCGGTAAGTATCAACTAAGTTTCTGAATAACTTTATATACGCAGAAAGGAATGTTTTATACAGTTTTATACAATAGATCTGAAACTGTGATCTTTTGATTTACAGTATATGAATAATTGACCAACTTTCCTACGAAATTTTACGCAGGTATTTTATTTAAAGTATACCTTGTAGATATGTAAAATTAATGTCTTACAATTTTAATTATGTAAATCATAATTTAAGGAAACTTCAAATTATGATTAATATAATTACTTGAAAGGTAAATGGCATTAGGAAGAATAAAATTAACAAAATACGCCAGGCAATTATTCATATTTTATATTCATGCAGTTACTTGCGTCTATACTTACAGCATTTTAACAAGATAGAAGCCATATTACAATATCGTTTTACTACTTCGACATAATTCACTCACTGTCGGGAACTAATTAAAGTAATTTAACCTCTCAGCTTGTGATCAGCATCCCCTCACAACAACCGTAAAGTTTTAAGAAGCTTCTATGATATTGTCAAGCGACCGATATTAGTTATGTTCTATGGATATTCTATTAAGTTTTCTCAATTATATAAGGGAAAAAAGGGAAAGGACAAGTTTAGGGATCCAGAAATAAAATGAATAAAGTTTTAAGGAATTTCTAATATGTATTATTAAATATTTTCTAAATGACTTATGCAAATATTTAATTCAATTTCGAATCTGTGTTTGTATGGTTTTGTAGCATAAATTTTATACGTATGATATAATTAATAATAATTTTATATCAGACATTACGCGTTTATGGGTAGAAAGAAAAATTATATATTTCAACGTTCAGATTAGGTAAATCAATTCAGGACATTTACTACCTCTCCATTTTTTACTAACAACGCTACATGTCTTCAAGAAGTTTTAAGTAACAAAACTGTATCCTTACAACTTGCAGTGCAAATTTTCACAGGTTTAATGTTTACAAAAGGGAAAACTACTGCTGCAACAGTATACTGATCCTAGTTTTTATCCCCTCCAATTAATTACCTCGTCAAGAGCATACTTACTTCGTTATCTGCACCAAATGGTGTATCTGCATGAGACTGCATTTTTTACTCAACAAAACGTAGTAAAAAGTGTGAAAATTGAGTGTGAAAATAGGCTGTAGACGACGCTTGGTGCTATTGTTGTATCATAGAAACCATACTTTTTATGAAAAAATGTGTATACTTATGTGTTCAGCATTGCTGTATACTTGTGACCTGATATATATTAATTTTTTTGACGTTCACTTAATCTATCATGGCAGATGAAAAAATTGAAATGAAATTAGTCGTGAAATATACCCAACAAACTACATAAGACGTACCTGCTTGTACCTCTTTAATTCCTAAATGTAAAGCTTTGCTCTACTCTGAAAATATTTTGTAGGAAAAATCTATTCAGTGATTGTAAAATACTAAGCGCTAGTAGAAAACGAATAAATCGCTCGCTCTATAGCAACGAGTACGTTTTTTCGCAAAAATCAGTTTGTAGTAATGTCCAATATGAAAGTTTTGTTTATACCATCAGTTCGGAGTTAAACGCTGCGGAAACAATAAACTTCGACTCTACTGAGCGTGATGTGCTGAAGCAAACAGCCGAACTAAATATTGAATGTACGTAAAGTTCTCCTATTCAATAGTTTCCATAACTGTACGCTGGTCCATAAGCTTTATTGATCGATTTTAGCTAAAATTAACGAGCGCTAGATTGAAGGAGCTTAAATTACTATTGATGTTATTTTAAAATAATGAATGTTTTCTAGATAGGTATATGATAATTAATAGGTTTATTGTTTGTTTTTAATATTAAAACTAAGTATGTACTCATAAAATAAAACAACTAATGAAGATACCTAATAAAAGTAATAAAAGAAAAGTTCAAAAACCATGTATCTACATTATTTTTTATGTTTCCTTTCCCAGATCATTTTAGCATGAATGTAATTTTAATAAAGAAGAAGCTATCTTGAAAATAAGCAGAGCTAAAAAATGTTTCAATTCTTTCATTTGAGATACGTTATAAATCATTGTCAAGCACACCTGACAAAGGCAGGATGAAAAATATCCGTTCACAGCTATCAACAAGTTTCTGACTTTCCCCGTTTGATTAAATCACTGTTATGTTTTTTCCTTAAAACAAATGAATTATAATATAGAGGAATTTTATAAGAAGTAAAAATTGTTAGAAAATATACAGCATTTTTAATTTTAATTTTTTGTTGATAAAAAAGCAATAATGCATTAAATTAATAGAATCAGAGCACGACATCTGTTTACTATGTAAAATAACGCTAATTTAAAAAGTGTAATATCAACACTAATAAAGGTAAGTATCAAGTAACTTAAATGCAAAACAGATTTTATGTCTTTGCATACAACTCTAGGGAATGAATAGAGATTCGTTAGAGCTAATAAATTAATTATTAGTACCGAGGTGTTTATTTTGGTTCGCGCGTGAACTTCCAAGGAAGCAACCTGTAAAATGATAATGCCCTGGTGTCTAGACACATTGGAGAAAAGCCGCTAAGCTTATCATAGGGATTGCC
The DNA here is from genome assembly GCA_907164665.1 of Colias nastes. NCBI lineage: Eukaryota > Metazoa > Arthropoda > Insecta > Lepidoptera > Pieridae > Colias > Colias nastes. Next base: position 2,917 of record CAJQZM010041387.1, on the reverse strand, counting down.
TCAATATGGTTTTCTGATCCCAACTTGTCTACGGTTAGCACGTTTTTGTCAAAACAACCTTGATACATTTTGATGTTAAATATAAACTTTTAATGTGAGGGATCCATTGTTATTACATCGTCAGATTTTTTTATTAAAGTGTAAACCGATTATAAATATTACGGTAAAATACGTTAGGTTAGAAATTCTATTCATGACTTGCTTGAAAACTGAAACTCTTTCAGTAACTTACATATATAATTTTAAAAAATCAAAAATATAGTAAAAAACACGCTTTAATGATAGTATCCACTTCTTTATAATCGTTAGTTAAATCAACGGTAACTTTTATAAGTGTGCAGTTTGAATTAAATCTGTTCGTTAAAGTGAGATGGTTACATACAAACATACAGGTGAAGTTCATATTAGCGTGTTAATAGGATTATGTAGTTATTGTTATACAGTTTATAGTTTATAATATTATGTTGGTGACCAAATAATGCGGATCAGATTCGACACTAACACGACTAGTGTATATTGTACTTATAACATGTCTGTCTAGCAACGCGTATGATCTAATTAGGTCTCCTTAGAGGAATACAGGAAGACGGAAGTACTGTCAATATTCTATTACTTGCTTAGTATATTTGCTGTTTATATGAGTAAATAATGGCGCACATAAGTTTTGTACTTTGCTTAAATTTACGAATTCTGGATAGAGAGAAATATAATAAATATGGTGTCAAAAATACTTACTTAGACATATAATTAAGTGGAAGAAATGCTTAAATAATCGGTATCTATAATAATCCAGTCGATCTATAAACATACCAAATTTTATTGATGTGCAGCTTTAGGTTCAGTTAAAAATTTGTGAACTTTCAATGGTTTTAAAAATTTTATCCTTACGCCTTGTGATAACGATTCGTCTCATTTTTCAAGCATCATAGATAACTGTAAAAATATTCATAATGATGCCGAGGTCATTAATTAAAACTCAACTGGTATTCCGAACTATATAATAATTTCTGAATTCTGTTATTTATTAATATTGAAAGTTTAATTGAAAGTCGCAGTCGTCTTGAATTATCCTGTTGTTGTAAAATTATAGAATCAATCTTTTCTTTGACTTTAATTTATAGGCCGATAATTAATTAATCGATCCATCAATCTGATAACAAGGTTTCGGTGTTATTAAGTTCTTTAAAAATATATGTAAACTAGGTTTCCGCCCGCGGCTTCACCCGCGCAGTCAAATAATAACCCGCATAGTTCCCGTTCCCGTGGGATTTCCGGGATTGCGTCATTTTCCCGGGATAAAAAGTAGCCTATGTCCTTTCTCGGGTATCAAAATATCTCCATACCAAATTTCATGAAAATTGGTTATGTAGTTTAGGCGTGATTGAGTAACAGACAGACAGACAGAGTTACTTTCGCATTTATAATATTAAGTATGGATAGTACATAGTATATATAATGTAAATTATAAGTGAACGTGCACTGACTTAACAATAATTTATGAGGTTTCATTTTAAGTGTGCATTTAAAATGCTACATTTTATTTATATGAAATGAATCGACATAATGCCAATAATATCAAGATCTGTTTACGATTGCTGTGAAGCAAAAATCGTAATTACGTAATTTTATATTGTTTTGGTAATAATTATACATAACATCAAAGGTGGATTATAAGGACACAATTACTTGCAGAATAATTTCTACTCAGTATCCGATTATTAAAAAATATTTCTGTATCATTATCTGACTCATTAGACATAAAAAGAACTTTGTAGTTACGATTATTTTTAACTACCTAAGACACTTAAAACTGGTACCTTGGTCTAATGATTATCGTATTATGATTATAAAAAGAGGATCTAAGAATCTGTTGAAGCAATTTTAAACGGAATGAAAAACTTTAACACTGATGAGATTTTGGCTGTGAATGCCCTTTACGGCAGTTTCAAAGATCTCCCTCTTGATAATTCGGATAAGCTTGATCACTCTTATCAACAGTAGCTTTAACTAATATCACAACTAGTCCGGCATGCATCGTAAGATTTATCAGACTAATAATTAAACGAACTGAGAGATAAATTTTCTTCATTTCTATTGCACATTTACTGCATTAGTATGCCTAATTACGTTGAACCTATACATTTCTCTACAAAAAACGTATCACAGTGAAACACTTCCGAAATAAACTACAGTATTTTTTTTTTTTTATGGTAGAAGAAGGCAAACGAGCCGACGCCTTGCCTGATGGTAAGCAAAGTGCGCCGCCCATAGACTACCGTAACTGGGTTACGGGTGTTGCCTACTAAATAAAAAGTATAATTAAAACAACCACGTATCAGATGAATAAATGTTTTCCAATTACAGCGCGCAAAGGAATCTCTGATGAGGAAAATAAACAGTTTCAGCTGGTGAAAAGACGTTAATTCGTTATCTAATTAGATAGATAGCCAGCGCTGATGTAGCGGCATCTAGTTTAATTTGCAGCGCTTAGTTGCATCGCTGACACCCGCTTGGAGTTGCTTACTGCATGCGACAATTTTGTACCTCCATTCGGTGATTAAGCGCTTTATGCTGCAATAAAACAACGGTATAATGGCACTTATAGATAGACGTAAAACAGTGGGTTATTAGTGCTTTCTTTTATTTTAGTGTCTATGAAATGTTTTTATGAATTCATATTTTAAGTAGAGCAATGAAAAGAGGAGTTTTAGAAAATTTTCAGGAATAATAAAGACTAGAATAAGAAATAAATAAATGTTAAATAATTATGCGAGTATACATAGTTAAGCTAGGAAAATTTAGAGGTAAATGAATTAAGTATATTATCTAGATTATGCACAAATAAAATGTCAGCTCAAACTGTAACATTTATAGACTACAAGCCCGCATAGGAAAAAAATATGGGTCAAATGAACCA
>CAJQZM010041386.1:9843-39068 GCA_907164665.1 Colias nastes | reverse complement strand
GCATATTTGGATAGAAATTATTGTGTTTTTAGGATAAAGTCAATTATAAATAAATAAATCATATAAATTGTAATATTGATAGGTATGCAAGTTCTCTACAGTTAATCTTTTTTAAACTACTGCTGTCAAATCAACAGGACACTGAAACCCATTGGGTAAATACCCAAAATTTCACTGTTCCCATGAAAGTTCGATATGAAACACGTCAAAATTTCATATTTGTATGGGTGAAATAATATAAATTCGAGAATTTTGCATGATAGAAATTATCGCACGATAATACTATGCTATCGTACATCGTACGTAGGCACAAAATTATCGTGTTTGTACAATAATTATTGTACGGTTCCGAACACTGAAACGCGCGTATTTCTGTACTTGAGTACCGTAGAAATGTAAGATGATTGAATTAGATTAGACCAAAAAGTAAATTTTTAGAGCACAAATATTCTCTGTCAAATCATACCGATATATCGATATTTTTTAATAAAAATATCAATATCGATATTGATATTTTCAAAAAACATTGATTCGATATATATCGATACTTTATAGTTTATTGCATTTCCGACATCCCTATGGGACTTGCGACGTTGCCGTCCTGCTGTCGAGCGTTCGCGGTACGGACGCCGCGCTGTTGCCGCACCGTGCATTTTGTATGAAAACAAACGACCGGCCGTGCGCCGTACGACAAACGCACAGCTTCGGCACTGTAGCGACTAGCGGTCCGATACGAAACGCATAAATTGAAAGAGCCATAAGTGTTGGAACAACATTCCACCACCATTTAACCAGTTTGACAAATATTAATAATTTTCGTTTCCAATACCGGAGACATATTTTAAAATCCTGTTCTAACCCTTAGTGCATTTGTATCGAATTACAGTTAACACATAAACTTTAATTAAATATTTATTTTATTTACTGGTTATAATATAACATAACATTATATAGACCTTTATTTTCTGCCTATTTATCATTATAATTATAAACATTGTAAGTATATGTTAACGGAAATGTATGTAATCCGTCATTGTATAAAATTCCCAGGAAATGTATGTAATTCCTAAAATCGCACGGAAATGTGTGAAATAAATTATTTTATAGTACACATTTCCTAGGAAATCCATACATTTCCTAACTAACAGTCGGAAATGTAAAACATCTAAGATATTGGAAGGTACGCGGGACGAGGGGTATGTATGTCGCAATTGGATTGTATAATCCGCCGAATTACAAACGGCCGGCATTTTGTAATATGCCGAAAATTCGTAATCAGAATTTTTTGGTTTGGATAAGGGGGTGGGTTAGGTTAGGTTCGTGTTTTTTAAAACTATACAGAAATAGGAGCCCCACTTCGTGGGGCTCCGTCGGCTCGCGACCGTCTTTTTGTAGAATTTTTGAAAAAGACGAATTTCGGCATATTACAAAATGCCGGCCGTTTGTAATACGGCGGATTATACAATCCAACTGCGACATGTACACGGGGACAGCAGGACGAGGGGACTGATTAGGTACTTAAATAAATGAAAATTTGATTTGATTGAATATAAGTTGATTTAAGAAATGTTAATTAGTAAGATAATATGAACATATTATTATTATTTTACGGTAAGACTGTTACCCGATTGTCTCAATAAGTGCTATAATAAAAAAAAATAACAACGTGTTTTATTACAGAAATCATTTACTTTATATACATTTCCTAATACGATATTGGAATTATATATAATTCCAAGGAAGATTATACATTTACTAGGATATGTATGTGTCGTGGTCATATCGTAGATTTGCTCATTTCATGATATGATCGATCATTTCGTGAAATGGTCGCATTTCATGAAATGCTCGAATGTCTATTGGCCACATCATGATGTGGTTTGGGCAGATCAATGATAAGAAATCGTTTCTCGATATGGCCAACTAAACGCGCGGTTTTTTCATGAAATGATCAAAATTATTTGATCATATCGTAAAATAGTTACATTAATTATTGGTAGAGGCGCTGCAAGCGCTGTGTTTATGTGATAAGATGGCGGCCGCCGGCGAAAATTTAATTATTCGCAGTTTAAAACTTCATAGTTCATTTTATTACAATATGAAGAAAGTCATAGCAAATAATTTACGACGAAGAGGTTCGCCTACTATGGAAAATGCGGATATCTTATATTGAGGAAAAAATGCGTCTAAAATCCTTTACATAAATATATTTATATATCCTATGTTATTATAATTGTTCCTTTTTTAAAAAGCGATTCGCTTCTGGCACTCGCCGGCCGCTACCGCGGCACGCTCGCTTTGCTCGCTCGGCTCGTGCGTTCTTTATTAAAGTGTAACCTAACCTAACCTAAATGTTTTCTATTGCAAAAACCATTCGCTTCTGGCATTCGCTGGCCACTGCCGTGGCACTAACTTATATGACAATAAACAAGTTCTAAAAATATTCAGAATTTTTTAATGTTTTATGGACTTTATATACTTATTTTATACGATCTGGCCAAATGTGGATGACCATATCGTGAAACGTTGACGATTTAACGATCTGACCAAACCATGTTGGCCATTTCATGAAATGCGACCATTTCGTGAAATGGCCACTCATATCATGAAATGATCAAATCTACGATATGACCACGACATATGCATTAAATAGTTTATTAAACAATATTTTATACATTTCCTAAGTGGCATCGGCATTGTACACATTTCCTATTAGTTTGAGACCCATTCGTTAAAAAGTCTTCAAATAACGTTTGTTTTATTATCTCGAAACTGCAATTAATAAAAAATGAAAATAATTTTTTTTTAATAATTAATAAAAAATATCCTGTCCAGGATTTTCCCAGTCAACCCATTTTTAATACACTTAATTTATTATAAAATTGGTCTCATTCTATTATCACGCCGTTGCATTTCGACTTATATTCGGATCTTAGACCACTAGGATTTGTATACAATTCCTTGATTTCATACATTTCCGGTAACATATATAGTCCGGGATCCATCGCTCATTAATTTTGCAAGTGATTACTATCAAGCTAATTTTTCGTGAGTAGCTTTATTTTGATGAGATGCCCAATAATTTCATGTACGAAACTCTCGATTGTGGTAGCTAACAGAGGAAACAAGGATAAAATATTTTGATTTGATGGTTCTCAAATATTAATTACTAACTGAATGTTTTTTTTTGTTCAATCTCAAGATAATTATCTAAATTATTCGAAAAAAATATTTGTCCTACAAAATCTATGGTTTGATCAAAGAGTCCCCCTTTCCAATGTGTATCGATAACGAGGTCATCATAAATGATTACTAACCAGCTGATTTTTTTATTTTCACTTATTTAATACTTATATAATTCAACAGACATATTGTCCTACAAATTGCGTAATAAATATTTGAGAACCGTCAAATCAAAAATTTTTATCCTTGTTACCTCTGTAAGCTACCACAATCGAGAGTTTCGTACATGAAATTATTGGGCATCTCATCAAAATAAAGCTACTCACGAAAAATTAGCTTGATAGTAATCACTTGCAAAATTAATGAGCGATGGATCCCGGACTAATACATAATTTCATTTTATTTATTTACATTAAGTATATACATAATTACATACTGATATTATATCTACCTATATTACATGTTTTAACTGATGTATTTATTTATTAGTATTTATCATATTAATAGAAATATATCTTTCACATAATATACTCATGTTAAATTATCATTATATACAATTCTAGACTGAAACTCCAATAGTCACTTGGGGTCACTGAAAATCAGTGGTGGTAAGGTATTAATCACCTTGCCATCATATACTGAGTTGGCTCCATTTGTCAGGTCACTCACTGCCACATTACAGTTCTTAGGAATAAGATTATTTTTATTTAATTATTTTTCTTTTTATTTCTTTTTGTTTTTCCTTTGTTTATAAATGTATCTCGTGTTGTGATCTTGACAATAAATGTGTTTTATTTATTTATTTATTTAATGTCTCTTACTGCATGCTTTTCATGCAGTTGTCCGCACCATATGTATTGTGGTCTTTGTCCATACACACTTTCTCCAAAGCCCTGCTTTGGTCTTGTTTGATGTATAAGCTCCTGTATATTAGTAAAATTTAATCAAATATTTAATTCTTATTTCTTGAAATTTGGTATAGTATTTTTTGTGTGATACAAATCAAAACCAACAGTCAGGTTAGGTAGACTACAATTTACAAAACTGGCAGGGTTGCCATGCAATGGTTGGTGGTTAATGAAACACTTGACTCGACTGTAAGCTTGTATTGAACTGCTTAGACTGTAGAACAACAGGACTATATATTCTAGACGCACACATACAATAGATTACACACTACACTGTAAACTGTAGAATTAATATTAAAGACATAGTTCATTATATATTTTGTAGTCTTTGATTATTTATACAACAGACTAGAAATAAATACTATGTATGCGATTATACCTATTCTAGCCATCCATTTTCGTGTTCCTTAAAATTAAGTACATCTTAGTCAAAGGGTAACTTATTGTGCCCTTGCCCGTAATGCACTCATAATAATTTCAAGTTGAATGTTTGTCATTCTTTATGTACCAAACACAGTCACGGCCACGGCGCTCATTCCATTTTACTGGTATTAAAACAGATGAAATCCTTCATGATCCCATATCCTTCTTAGTAGCAAATGTAGAAATCCCTTTCTTGTGTCTACAATGTTTTTGTGGAGAATCGTATTATTATTTACATTTGGGATGGATTAATTCTTCTCCTCTCTTGAACATATTTGTTATTGCGAACGTAAGCAATAAGTCTGTAATAAAACAATCTTATATTGGGTTACAAATCCATAAACCAATCATTAAAAATCATGTTTGTAAAAATTTATGTTCAGAGAAAATATCAGTTTACCATATAAAGCTTATTTTCTGCCGTTTTTCTGCCTGTAGATTCTACATAACCTCACAGTCCATCCATAAACCATATTAAATATGTAAAATAAGTACTAAATTTTAGTACTTATTTTTAAAATATTAGTCAACAATTAAAAACGAAAACAAACAAAGCTTCTCGTTTTGGTTTTGACAGAATCTCGTAAATAAACTGAACTAAATACCAGTCATAATATTGTACCTACTCTGTGACTAAATAAGCTTTGTTTAATTAAAAATCCGAGTAGGTACAAAATATTATGTTGACACTTGACGCCACAGACTTGAAAATAAAAGGTACGTGTACATATATTTACATTAGTGCCATCTAGTGGCTCTGGAAGGAAAAGAACATCAAGTCTGTGTTTAACGTGCCATCTAGTGTGTTAAAAGCAAAAGACTAAGAGATATAATCAAACATGTAGTACGTTTTTTCCCCACTGGCGCTTTAATTGCGTAAATTCATAGTGCAACTTTTTTTGTATGGAGTGCACCGTCTGTTGTATACGTAGTATATTATTATTAGTCTGTGATAAAATATATTTTATGTTGAGCCGAATAAACCCTATCGGGCAGCCAGTCCTAAATACTCTAAAAATCTTACTCTAAATGAATCTTGTATTGTTCTAATTATAACTGGCTTACACCACGAATTTCTATTTTTGGCATCCGTATTGATGTCCGCTCTACTGAATGCCTGATCAGAGAACAATTTCATTTGGAACTATATATTTATTAATAATTTAATCAAAACTTACAAACATAATAAGTATGTACTAACATTAAGGTATGAAACAATTGCAGCCGATTAAATCAATATAAAGATGAACGTACGCACAATATATATGTTAGAGCGTGGTTGTATTACGTAATTAAATACTGATATAATATTTCTTAGACATCTTTACTCGACCAAAGTCAAGACAAGAATGACTCGCAACTGCAGACGACCGTTATTTATAGGACGATCAAAACAACTATTCGAGTGGTGTGACTGTGTGAGTCAGCGCAGGTGTTATTTGTGTTGTTTTGATCGTTATTTTGAATATGACATGAAATATTATTATTACTTGATAATTAAATGATTGTTAATACTTTTATCCAATTGATTATTATTAAAATAATTAATTAAGTTAATCAATTGATTTACTTACTTTTAAAATATAATTTTATCGTTATATTAAACGCGCTAACATATATGTATTTAAATTCAAAATAACGTAAGTCAAGCTTCTCGATGCTTATAAGCAGTTTAAACTATTATTATTTTTATTCAACTTACTAAAAAAAATTAGATGCAAGAGCAAAAAATTACACATTAAAAATATGTATATGTATGTACATCAACTGTCATCATAATTATTGTCGCCCAGCAATAGAAAAATATCTGGTTAAGTAGGTACGAATCTGTTTTAAAAAATGAGTGCTTAAAAAACTCAAGTCTACGCCAAGTTCGTCAATATTTAAACAACACCGGAGTTGCTTTACTTAGATATATCACGGTTTCATAAAATAAAAAATGTAATTCAATTAAAGTAATGCAAACGGTTTTTTTTATAATTTTTACCTAATATTTTTTAATTAAAGTAAAATTTTTGAAGTGAAAACTTCTTTAGCGGCGTTGGGTATAAAATCTTAAACTCGCGTCAGGACACGTGGCCTGATCGAAAAAGCGTAAGACGGATGTCTTTTTTTTTTTTTTTAAGCCCTTATATTCCATGCGTAAGACGGATACCATTCCAAAATATCAAACATGCTGAACGTTAATAATCAAGTTTTCACTTCTGCCGGCACTCCCGGAGTGCAACCCGTCTTTTTTTTTTTATATGCAAATAAAATATATTTTTGAATTCAGCTCCGAAGACGAGTGTGCGGCGAATATGACTTTACAATGTTAATTTCAGTTTTTCCACATAAGTTATGTCACTTGAGATGACATTTTTTCACCAATTTTTTATTGTGCTTAATTAAATACGAGTTTTGTAATAATGCTATTTATTATCTAGTTTTAAATACACAAAAATGTGTATATTTTTTAAAATACTTTACGAAATTGTTGACTTTTTACAGTCAATACGAATCGGGGATTCACATAACGTGGGTGAAGTCAAGTACTCGTTGAACGCCCACAGGCTTCAGTCTGGATTATTTTATTAGCTAAATAATATTAATTTTCGGCAGTTAATAGATGGTTCTGTATTTTTGAAGTGTTTCAAGCCTCCAGAAAAAGTTATATTTGTTATGGAGAGACTCAATTTCTTTAATAAAAGGGAAAGATACGTAAAGCAAGGCAGTTGTCTATTGTCTTGTCAACCAGAAAATATATAAAATGATGAAGATTACTATCGGTGAAAGAACTTCCAAAGTTGGTCTATTTGTTTTAAAGTTTTTCAGTTCACATAAAATATTTCATCGTAAAAAAAATACAGGCGAAAAATATAGTCGACCACACTCCCGACTCTACATGGGACGAAAAGAAGCAACAGCAGGATCTTACGTTAAATTTACTTTGAATTATTTTTGATTAACAAATAACTTTTAAAATTATTGTCTGTTGTTCTTGTTCAATATAAAGATACATTTATACCTCAAAGATGTCTTTCTGAAATTTTGAAGCAACTGTTCCTACATTTTTTTACAGGATCAGTTGTTAAAATATGATATCGATTTTGCCACAGATAGGTAGTTAATAACTTATTTAAATTGGTAATTTATTTTATAATCGAAGCTATTAAAATAATTATAATTGGTTGAATAAAAAAAAATCGCATTAACCTTGGAGATCCAATACACAAATGTGAAAGTTTGACTGCATAAAATATTTCAGAAATTAGTGTTTTTTTAGACGCATTCTGTAATATCTACATATGAGTAATTGTAGAGTATTACAAAACATTTGTATGATAATTTTAGTACTCTCCACCAACGGCCCATTAGCTCAGTTGGTTAGAGCGTCGTGCTAATAACGCGAAGGTCGCGGGTTCGATCCCCTCATGGGCCAATGATGTTTTTTTAATATTTTTTAGTATCACGATTTAGAATCATTAAGAATTGAGTTAAACGTGCTTTAACATCGAAAGACTATAGAGTCGCATAATGATGTCTATAAAGATATTTTATTAAAACAAAATGGACGACTGAATAATACGTTCCATCAAGATTTAAATAAGTAAAACACATAAACTAACTTGTGTTCATTAAAATATGTAATTGTAGTTGTATAACAAATATCCTTAAATGACAACAATAAAACACAGCTTATTACTATAAAAGTTTATTACATCCTATATTATAATACAATATTTACTATTTGAGCTTAAACTATGAATACTTCGCAATGCGTCTGTTATATATTACTCTTTTCATAAAAAATTACAATAATTTAGCCTCTATTCAATTTCAGTTAATTCCAATTGCTGAAAGCTAAATATAATTATGTATTAATTGCACAACCGGCCGGTTAATAAAAATTTACATATCATTATTATTTATTATATCATCGATACTATTAAATATTATTTACAATAAATAATTAGCTATGTCAACATTAAATAGAAACACTCAGTCCAATCCTAGTTTATTAATTTATGATAAATATGTTCTATGCTAGATTCTTACGATTTCATCGCTTAGATAAAAGAATTACTCTAATTTTTATTGTCTAAGTTTATAATATCGTGTCTTTTGTAGCATGTCTTTTTACAACGGAAGAAATAAACAAGGGACAATTTTAATATACATTAAAATAAAACTAGTAATCTTTCAATATTTGGCTACTCGTATATCCTATTAAATAGTATAAAATACAATATTTACAAGTTTCTCATTAAGTAACAGATCAATAAAATTCATAAAGAAATAAAATCTGTACAAACACTTATTCCTTATTGAGGTAAAAATCGGTGGCTAAAACTATTTTTTAATTTCATACATTTCTTACCACAATATTTACAATTACCTCATAAATTATGAAGTCTTTTTATAACACTTTATTTACAATAACTAACATTCTACAGATTTACGATATGGCGTATCTTCTAAATTAGAAACTGACGAGGCAGATGCTCTACCGTCTCTGCCAGTCACTATCGATATGACACTTTTGTGTTCTGAATCACTATCACCACTTAATATTAAATTCGTTTCACCAACAAAACCAGAGTCTATTTGTTCTTGACTTCGCGTCAATTTGTCCCTTTTAGCATCCTCCAATGCGAGTTCTTCGTACATTCTCTTGGAATCGTTATAATTTCCAAAGAAAACTGAGTCTGTTTCTACGCTTTCCCCTCCCGACTCACTTCTACCATCACATAAGGACTCTAATTCATCTGTATCAGATTCTATTTGAAGACCTTTGCTTAGTGCAGGTACTGGTTTAGCAATCACATCTGGTGTGATCAGTTTAGGTTTAATTTGCAAAAGATATCTCGCTCGACGTTTCGATTCATTTGAATCTGTGCTCAGATATCCTGAATCTTCAGTCTTGCTCAGTTTCTTTAAATCTCTGCGCGTTCGAGGTCGATCTGAACGTCTAACGGATTTGCGAGGGTTCAGATTGTCAGATCGAGACTGAGATGAAAATCGATCCCTTTCTTCAGATGACCTTTGTCTTTCACTCTGTGGACTATTGCGTGCGGAACTTGTTTTAGATTTATTATCTGAGACATGCAACCTTGAATTCGTCGGGGACATTGGTTCATTGCTTTCTTTTCTTTGGGATTGATCTACATTTTTTGCATAACCCGATAGTTCTACACTACCTCGTCGTTCATAAAAAGATTCTATTTTGTTTCCTTGAGCTCTGTTCTTAGCTTCGTAAATTTGTCTTAAGCTACCTATTTTTCGGGTAAATGCTGCTTCCGGTGGCGTTTTTTCTTTGGGCTTTTCTGGTAAATTTACCTTGCTTTTAAAACTACCACCAGATTTCAGCAATATTTTTTCAACACATTTTTTGTTTTCATTTGTCTCAACAGATTTCTTTGGTTTCCGATCAAGAGTATCAGGATCAAAATCTTCAATCTCTGGCTTTCTTTCTTCTATTGGAGATCCGCGAACTTCAATAGTTAAAGGACCTGGTCTATCGCTATAAATTGTATCATCACTATGGACAAATATGTCTTTAGTATAAAGATTATTTTTGGTTTCCGGAGATTCAACGGACAAATGCTGCAATGAAGAAAAGTTTGTATCTATTGCATTTTTTAAATCTCGCCAACTGCGAGATAATCTTTCACGACATGTTTTTAAGTTTTGTTGATATGGAATTTCGTCGTTATCTGCTAAATCTGAAGGAAAGTCTAAGGGGAATCTCCTTTGTTTAACTGTCCTTTCTAAACTATCATAGTCAATATCAACATCTCTTTGTAAATAAAACTCTTTTTTGCGCATTTCTGAAAACTTATTAGTATCCTTATAGAATTCTGAATCTGCTGCTACTACAGGTATGATAATTTTAGGTGGATTTTCTGTTTCAATATTATTAAAGTTTTCTGATTCGGGTCGGTGGCATTTATTTAATTCTCGTATAACAGCTTCCATGTTCTTTTTGACCTCTGGTAAGACGGGTTCAGGTTCATCACGCTTATCAATAGCTTGCGTATCTGGTGGTGGAGGTGGTGGTGGTAATTTTTTCCGGACACGTCTTGTTGCATGATTTAGAGATATTCTCTTTTCTGCACTTTCATTTGTTATGTCATTACTATCCACATTATAATTATTATTTATTTCTCGTCCTAATTTCTGTCTAACATTATTGTTATTGATAGAATTGCCAACGCTGTCATATATTATTTCTTTTAAAATCGACTCAGGGATTATTAATGTTTCAGAATCTTCGTCACGCAATGGCTCCGCTGGATTAAGTCTCATTTCCTCTTTTTCTTTTGGTTCAGTAATTCTGGGAGTTCCACTCACTTTAGCAATTTTCGCGGGTCTGACATTTGCTGCGGGTGGAGTTGGTACATCTTCTAACCATTTTTGTACAATTTTTTGTTTGTAATCCTCACTAACACACGTTTTGCATGAATTTGATCGAATTAAACCCGTTGATGATTTTTGTACACTATTGTCACAGCCAGGACATCCTCCACAATGAATAGCCCTCCTACTATTTTCTCTTTTAAGACTGATGGCACTGAATCTACGACCACGTCTTGCGCAAGGTATATCCCATCCCAAGTCAATCGTGTGATATGATTCTTCCTCTGGTATATCCGAAAGGTTTGGTATGAATCTTTTAGACGTCATCTTTTCTTTTGCGATTATCATTACTTCACGAAGTTTATTAAGAAAGTCAATTGCGGCTGGTGGAGGATTCTAGAACAAAATGAATTAAATATTTTTAGTTTTACGCCTTGTAAAAATAAAGCCTATATATAAAAGGTAGTTTATTTATGTACCTTAAGATGTTCAGTCTCAAAAAATACAGGATTGAAATACAGTTTTCTTCTTACGACCGGTGCCTGGTCAGGTGTGTTAGGAACATTTTCAACTTCATTATTCTCTATACTGCAGTGCAATATTGAGACATCAGAATGGGGCGCTTTTTCCATTTCAGGAGAAGCAGACCTCCTTTGTAACCGTTCATTTAATCTTTCAGGTGTTGAAGTTGCTCTTATTGCTGGTCTGACTGGTTTCTTCCTTTTCGTATGAACTACTGCAGACACAATACTGGAGTTTCTTTCCTGGAATTATAATAATGGTTAACATGGAACAAAATACACATATAAAATATTGGAGAAAAGTAATTCTTACTTTATGATACTGTGATGGAGATGATTCAAGGGTATCTTCAGTTTGTTCACTAACATCGGATAAACCCGCGTCATTCATGTAATCATTTCTCATATTATCCAATTTCATCAGTGGGTTTGTTTTGAGTCTCTGAAAACAAAATAATTTGATTATTTAATTCTCTCGATATTTGATATGTTATACTGTTATCTGATCATTGTTATTGTTACTAACCATACTATCCATATTAATTCTCGAGTCTAAAGTGGAATCATTTTCACTGGAATTGGAATGGTTCATTTCTGGATCGTTAGGCTTTTTCTTTTGTTTCTGCTTGTAATGTATGTAGAATATAATACCAGCAGCGTATATAAAGACTAACATTAGCACACACACTCCAATGGCTAGAGATTCTAGGACACTTAAACCGTGAGCATGTGTTGCTGACTCGGTTGTGACTGTCTCCCCAGCGTGGAATGGTATTGATCTTACATCTGGAATATGAAATATTTTATAGTTGTATCCTTTTTTTAACCTAGATAACACATGAAACAATTTAAGAATTTCACAAAAAGGAACTAAATTACTGTACTTTTCTCCAAGCCGAAAGATAAAGTTTAGAATATTTTACTCGTCAGAGTCAAAACCCTATTTTCGTTCAGAATGACATCTAATTTTATTTTTCTATTTTTTATATAAAAATAATGTATTTATTAAAGTTATTATGTGTTTTTCTTCAGTCAGACTCACCCAGAAAAGCATTATGAGTGGCCCCCGCGACTCTAAAGGCCGCGCAAGAAGTTGCAAGCCGTGCTGGTGGCGGCGCTGAACATAGCACGTGAGCTGCCACCAGCCTGCCTTCTAGCCGCGCGTGGAGGCTTGTTGAACCTTTCCACTGGAGAAAAAGATAAAGCTATACTGAAGGAATATTGTGTAAACATTATATCGGAATATTTGATGAAAAATATGTAAATTTTAGTGCACAATAAAGTATTTTTGTTTGTTGTTTGTAATTATTTGAGAGCTGTTGCGTGGTTTGTGAATGTTAAATTAATATTATGATAATAAGCAGTTCTCTGATGTGGTCCTTAGTTTTTAAACGAAATGAAAATTACATTTAAAACAAAAAATAATAGTAGTTCATTTTAAAATTCATTGTTTGGCATACAAAAAAATATTTTTATCGTAACCACGATTAATATGCTTATATTAAGATATAAATCTAATTATGACACTATAAATAATTAAAAAAATCAAGTTACATCCAAATCCTTTTCATATTTCGTCCACATTATTCTTCAAAACGGTGTTAAATCGATCATTCTCTTATCCATACACGAATCTAAATGCTAACTATTTGGACAGTTCAACAAATTGCTCCTTTGAGGCCGCCTTATCAGCAAATTCATCAGAACGCCGCATTTAACACCTAAGAGCGTTGAAATCTCAGGCGATAGTTGACTTACGTTTGATAAAACCGCTTGCAAGATAACATCTCTGATATTTACACGAGATCAGCAACTAAATGTTTGCTATAAAACCGAAGGCGATTGCTATAATCATACTTTAGCATATCAAATATCAAATAGGGACCATTGCATTGATAAAAATAACAAAGGACGACGAAACATAGTATGAAGATTGAAGGTTGAAGAATCCAACATACTTATTAAAAATATAAGTATGTTGGATGGGAAGTAAGCATGGATTTCTTATATAGAAGTATTATTTCCAGTGCGGTTCCAGGAAATAATACTGCAATAAGACGTCATGGTAATACCCCTGGATCTTATCTTCATCCAGGGGGATTACCATGCTGTGCAAATCGGAATAAAATATACCTACTAAATATAAAATAAAACTGTAAGGATATAATTATTTACATAATATGTGATGTAGAGCTATATAGAGATTAGAGAGCTAACGAATCAAAGTTTTAATACTAAGAATATCGATTTAAGTAATTTACGCGCGTATTATGTGAGTAAATAATAAATACGATTTATTATCATATTAGGTATCTATCAATAATAATTATTTAGGTATTTTAATGTTTCATAATAGAAAGCGTGTCTATACTACGTCGTTTATAAACATAACTAAATGAGAGAGTTTTTACACCACATACACTAACAAACTAAAATTATATTTCAAAGATATATTATGATAATAAATATACTATGTATTAAATAAATTATTACATATTTATTTAAGTTCCGTCGCTATGTTTTTTACCGTTGTTAAAACACGAATGCTCAGCAATCAGTCAAGTACCATTGAGTTGTAGTTTTTTACCTTTTTTATTGTCATTTAGTATATTTTAAATTTTATATGTATTATTATTGAAGTTGACCAAAAAAAACCTTTTCACGTCTTGACTAGAAATCAATATTAGTCTTTTTTACGACTTTTTATGGTCCAAAAACTTTTATTACGGTAGATATTATTTTTATTAATTGAAAGCACAGCTTTTCAGTGAGTAGGATTCAGATAATATAGTATGGCTTTTTATTTGCAAGTTTAGGTAAATATTTAAATATTCTACAAATTCTAAAAGATTTGATAAATTAGTAATGTCGACGAATAGTTTAAAAGTGTTAAAGTAAATAATATAATTTTATTTTTGTAACGTATTTTAGTATGTATTGTTATTTGTTATGTATTTTCCCAATCTTGGTCGGCGTAATCATATCGTAGTAAGTTAATTTTGTCATTACATTTAAACATCAAATGAAGCTTTAAATACTTATCTTTTACAATAAATACATAATGAAATAATTGAATATGAAAATTTTATGTGTATTTTTATTGCACATAAACGCAGCGTGATAAGTGTTTATGTTTCATAAATATGTGGATCCGATTAAAACATTAAAAATTAACAGTTTTGCGGAAAACCTATCGAAAATTAAATACATGTTACTTGGAATCAATTGAAAAACATTATTACTATAATAGTTATATTATTATTAACTAGCTTTCCACCCGCGGCTTCGCCCGCGCAGTCAAAGAAAAACCCGCATAGTTCCCGTTCCCGTGGGATTTCCGGGATAAAACCTATCCTTTGTCCCGAGGTAAATAGTAGCCTATGTCCTTTCTCGAGTATCAAAATATCTCTATACCAAATTTCATACAAATTGGTTCAGTAGTTAAGGCGTGATTGAGTAACAGACAGACAGACAGAGTTACTTTCGCATTTATAATATTAGTATGGATTATTATAGAACCGTTTGTAAAATCGCAAAGTTGTAATATTATACATAATAAATTTATTTGTGTCACGGTTTTATATTGGTCGTATATACTATTTTATATAGCAAATTTCAGCTGAATCGTTTCAGAAGTTACTTTTTATTTGAAAATTGACAAAATCCTTAAATATGAAGTTAACTTAATTTGGAATGAAACTCATAACACATGTCATAATTTAAAAGATTTTCTTGAAACAACATTTAAAATATTTTGATACAAACTAAGGTAAGGACCACCACGGTAAAACGCTTTGTCTTAAAAACCGAGCAATCTCAATATTATTGTGATGTTGCGTCAAATGGACCGGTATTTGCTCCTGATGAGATAAAAATTTTACGAGACCGCATACGTTATGGATTTGAAATAGTCCGTGTCTCGAAATTCAAGAAAAAAATATTGGATGTGGCAGATTCTGTTTGCGAACGGTACACACTACAAAATAAAACGATTAAATAGTCGTTAGAGAATATTTATTTATTTAACGACGTAATTAAAATAATGGACATAGGATTAGAAGTGAAGAAAACTTTTATCATCATAAAATATTACCTACTTTAGAGCGTAGACATACTTATCGTAAACAATGAGTTAAATATACCCTGTCTCTTATTATTTTGTTGTTTAGGTAAGTAGGTACATAATATTTTAAATTACGGTTATCCGCTTTAGTGAAAATTAAATATATAACATATTATTCAAATTAATCGTATATCGCGATATATCGCCCGCTGGATATAAAAAAGCAAAATGTCACATCCAGTTCAAAGCGAATCTTTGTAAATGCCCGTCTTATTATTGCTTCACTTTATTATATTCGTACCTACCTGTTCCGATAAAATCTTTGTTTATGTAAGTTTATATCCAAAATTTTATAACTGCTATACCTTAATTACCTATTTTTGATAACGCGTTCAATAAATATGTGATAATAAGTGGATCATTTTGATAACATTGGCCCGGTATCAGAAAATATTCGATATTTGTTAAATCTACTTGGGCGGTTAATGTTAAAGAATTAATTTTACCTCAATTAAGTAAGTAAAACATTTCCTACGTACATTTACCACCCAAGTACGGTAAGTGTTCTTTGGAAATGACAATAATTATTAAAAATAGAATATACAAATTAATACGAAAAAAGTGAATGACTCTTGTTCAAATCTTTTTGAACTGAGATTGTATTTGTTGAATGATGAAGTATGAGTTATTCATTAGATAAAGATATAATAATGTATCTATTGTCTTATGAGAGAATTATTTCTAACGGCACCTATTATGTGGTTACGTAAATTTCGATTCCTTCGAATTAAACTAGAGGTAAGAAGAAATTTCCGAAGCCATTCTTTATGTAACTATGTGTGGATAAGTACTTTTTACTGCGAAACTACTGCTAATTTTGCGAACTCTGATATAAGTGTATTTTTTCATTTGATTGAACAAAAAGCTTTTACGTCAATTTATTGTAAATTGATTTCTATATTCATATGATCAGGCTCTTACAAACCTAAAAATGTAAACATACCTGTTATATTATAATATTTTTTAAATATATAAAAGCAATATATAGAAACCGAAAACAGATCGGAACAAATACCAAATACAACAAATTTGAATAAATAACCGTTTAAGTTTGAGTTAAATTTACCTGTAAATAAGTGCTGCCTTCATCCCGATATAATCCAAACGGCACATCATTGTCTACCAGATCTCGTAAGGTAACCCATCCTGATGATGAAAGGTATTGTGCGCTCGTCACTGCGCATACTGCGTCTTCCACATCTATGAAATTAATATTTGAATATTAATTGCTTTTTTAGAAAATAAGAGTAGCAAGAAATTTACATTAGATATGTATAAATTATTAAATTGTATACCTACCTATGTATTTCTTTTTACCTACTTTTCTGTACCTACCAGTTTTTTTTTTTTTATTTTACATGAAAAAGTCCGTAACTTACTTACTTATAAACGAATAAATCATAATACTTATGTTTCAAAATTCTCAGTGAAATTAGGTTTTAGACAATACGCACAGAATAAAGCGCTAATGATGTTTGAACAAGTTTAATCTTCTAAAACATGCATTAATTTCGAAACAATAATAATTAATAACGTCATGATAAAGTAAGAGAAAGATATTAACGTCACGATAAAATAAAATAAATCTTTTATTTTTGTTTTTTAATACATTAGGCACATAGGTTCCTAACGTATCTCTGTAAGTTTTTAGTAATTTTTAATATCAGGTGAATGATATACATACCTATTATAATAAATATACATAATTAAATTATTGTAAACTAGTCATCGGTCGCTATCGCATTCAAAACATATAATAAAACCAAGTAGTAGGGGAGCCCAAGAGGGGATTTTGGGATTTACTCGAGCGCGTCAGATTACTATAAGGGACGGTACCTTAGCTATTCATTAGTACCTCTAGTTAATATGAGCAGTTATGGTTGGTGGGTGCGCTCAGGGGCCCCGCTGGAAAATTTGAATAATCCATAATTCCCTAAGGTTGAGCTCGAATCGTCAGATTAGCGAAATGGGGACTTCTTATATTGTAATTAGCCCCCCCATATATTAATCTGACGCGCTCGAATAATATTACTTTAATTTTTTACCCTTTCTTCATAGCGATTAAATCGCCACTTAAATCGTCAGATTAACGTATACTTTTTTTCAGTGACGTCCTGGAGCATGCAAAATATCAATATCTAACGCGCTTGAGTATTTCCAAGCCAATTTTTTTCTTTTTTAAATTAAAAAAAAATCAAAAAACCCTTCCCCACCGCTAAAAGTGAAAACATTATAGGACCTTTTTTTCTCGCTATGGTCTAATCTACCAATTCTAATAGGTTCCCGCGATGCTCGAGTAAATCCACATTTAGCATCCTGGGCTCCCCTACTAAAGGGCGATGCTAAAATTAGTCTGTGCTGTGATCTGTGTATTTTGTTTTTCCATATTGAATAGTTTTATTTAAAAGCAATGTTAAAAAAAAGATGTATAATTTCAACCGTTCTGATATATCCGATATGGTCTAGTGGCTAGGATACCTGGCTCTCACCCAGGAGGCTCGGGTTCGATTCCCGGTATCGGAATTTCTTTTATATTTTTTTAAATCAATGTACATAATTTTTTATTACCTTTTTTATATCATTTACGTCATGTTTTCTTTTATTATAAGTTCGATAAAAATAGTCCATCTTCCTGGAAGTCATCTTTTCTGAAGTGCCACGTATTAAATTAATGGTTTTTACAACGCTATATATATTCTTTATTTATAGCAATTGTATTAAAAGTATTTATATTTATTTACACATTTTCAATTTCGATCATTTAAATTCGCAAAGCCGAAAAATTTTCTGCTTTTGAAATCTCTTGAATCATGCATTTTAAAAACCCTTAAAGTATTATTTTACCTGTAAACACAATTTCTTTGGAAGGGTAGATAATCTGTCCCTTCAATGGTAAAAAGACGAATGGTATCTGTGGCTTCTTTGAACCTCGGCCGAAGCTTGCCATCGCACATTCTGGAAAAAATATCAACTAATTTATAAACTGGGATTTCTTATTCCTTTCCTTATAATTTATGTTTAGTTTTATTTACAAGAACATAAGAACTATAATTTAGATTCATACAACAGTTAGTTTTCACTCGATATTACTAAATTAGAACATTCTTGTTGTTGTTTCTACTACTACGTCATCCGAAAAAACTATAGGATACCTACCCTGAAAATTATTTCAGGGTAGGTATCCTATAGTTCTTATTATTTCTTATTATTGCCTCATTTATTCTTATTATTTCTTTAAGTTAGGAGTACCTAAGGTATAAGTTTCAGATAGTTCAGGTATATCAGATAGAATTTTAATAAGAACGACTTCTGAAGCGTATTTATTAAAAAAAATGTGCTACTCATATTATTGTGCGTATACCCAAAGTCATTGTTAATACATAATATTACCTATAATCATAGATCGAGTCTTGTCATTTCCAAATTAGTAGGTTCCGATATAATTTTTATAGCAATGAAGCTTATAGGGGTATAATTTAAATCACATTATAATATGACCTTGTAACTGTATCTCTATATTATGTGTAGGATAATAGTTATTGATATTCAATAAGAGATGGATTAAAATGTGAAATTGATAGTAGTTTAAAAAAATGTAATCTATTAGAATGTTCAAAATTCTGTGAAAAAATTCTACGACCATGCTCTAGCGGCTAGCCTCTACTTTTTTTTTTTTTTTTATAGTGGGGAAATCTTCCAAAGATACCCACGGCCCCCGGGGAAGGAGCCGTGGGTTATGTCGGATTCTTACCGACTAAAACCCCACTGTGTTCCGTCGAGCCGCTTTAATGATGGGGCCGCGGGTATTTGTTAGAATTCTTCCGCGACCCCCTCGGCGGCAGCCCATCTCCAGGCCAGGCGCAAGCCAAGAACAGGAAAGGTGGTTTGCCTGCTCTTCCCTCCCGTTGGCGGCATGAGCGGAACACGTCTCAAGTCGCCTCACCGCACCGGACGATGGATTACATTCCCCGTTCCACCGCCCGGCGCCCTTCGTCAAGGAGGCACGTTGCGACCGTGTAAAGCGGCCGCAACACGGCGACGACGCCCAATAAGACGTCTGCGCCGGATCGGGTCCGCGTGAGGATCCCTCTCGCGCACCCGCTCTGCCTCGGCTAGCCTCTACTGCCTCTACCTAGGTTTTATGCTTAGGTAATCTTTTATTTAAACCAACTTTTATATTACTTATCAGTAAGAGAATTTTTATACAATAGAAAAAATAGGTTATTAAAACACAAAATAAATAAAACAAAACGTAGGTAGGTAATTAGTAAATCAGCGAAAAACTGTAGGTTAACTCGAATTTTGTTTCACAACTTCAAACTTAAATTATTATTCTTCCTTTTTTTCATTCAACATAGACAGCTTACAAGTTCACTGTCCCGATTGTAGTATTATATTATAGACTCGATTGTATTAGGTGAAAATTACCGGATATAATATTTCTAATTAAATCATTTACAATGATGCCTATCCGTTACCAAAGGTAGCGTTATAATTTCGCTCACGCGCACATATCAATGATATACGTTATTGTACAGCATGACACGACATAACCTAAGTTACTCTGCTTATTATGAGTAAGCTGCAATTTTCTATTCAAATCGCACCTAACATTTGTACTCTGTGCCGAGTAATTACCAGATTAATATTGTATATCCATACGTTTGAATTGAGTTAGTTTGACCTTACTTTGTTTGAACGACCCTGTCCCGCCCCCTCATGTATAATTAAAATATAAGAACAACTTTCTTTACAAACGCGGAAGGCTTTGTTTTGTATTTTTTTATGTCGTGTGCTTTTACTATTTATACAGAGAATGGTTTGTCTATTCAATGTCATTTTAAGTGACTTGTCAATTGTCAGAGTTTAGCTTTTCTAAAGTTTTGTTTACTTTAGAAATTAAATTTTAGATATTTGGTACTAAAATGAGTATGACGGGTGATGTCTATATTGGTAGATAGTAAAGTTAATGTGAAGAATGTGTGTAGTTAATGTGAATGAATACAATTGAAAAATCTTTACATTTTCTTTACATTGTACATGTACCTATCACTAACTTTCGCATTTATCCATTAACTTAGTTCTGAATCATCATGGCAAAAAATGTATTACATATAACCAATCGGCAAGGATCGTAGTAACGGCCATACTTTGCAGAATCTTATTATTAAATCACAATAACAGAATCCTAATAGGAAACACAGAAAAGCAACCTATCAAACATATCATTTTGGTAGTAATCATTTCTTGTAGCAAAGATGATACAACAGGACATATTTAACTATATCCCACTAACAACTACCCACTACGGAATCCCAAAAAGAATCTATCTGAGAATACAACCAAATTTAACATTAATAAACTCGGAGCTTCCAACTTTACCGCCGCAAGGCGAGTGTACTGCCCGAAATTTAATAAAACTGACAGAACATAACTTTTGCCATAAATAAAGACGACACAACAATACTTGGATTATATCGAAACACGACATACCGTCAATGTGATTGACACAGCTCCTCCGGTCCTCCCTGAAGGCGGGTGTGTCCTTACGACATTGGCAGGTACAACCATTGCTGCCCATCGCCGCGAGGGCTGTCCCGTGAGATACCTCCATGCAACGAGTGAGGCCGCAGTCTGTGCCTGGAAAGATGTGATTTCTATTCATAAACTATGCAAAAATAGGTAACTGAAGGCTCGTATTAAACTGGCTAGATAAGACGAACACTATACAACAAAAAAAGAGCGTGTGTGCCGAGCACACGTGTCAGAAGTGAAACTTCTTTGGCAAGATGCTCCATGACGTGACGGTATTGCTATTAAGCGACAAGAAGATTCACTTCAAAAATCACTTAGGATCTCTTTTATTATTTAGGTGCGACTTGCGAGTGGCCTGATAATTCATTGTTCATTCACCTCAAGAGCATATCAAAAATCAATCAGTGCAATTTTTTTATCGAAGTTTACAATGAATATGCATAATATTAAAACATTCTAGTTTTGGGTCAGAATAATCGAATTTCTCAATAACAACATTTATTTATTTAACGTTGAAGTCAAAATAGTAAAAATCGTTGATAACGTTTATAACCAGTGCAATTAGATTGTTTTTGTTTTCAAAAATTAAGTCTATCAAAATAATTATAAAATTCAACAATAATATGCAGTAAAAATAATACTGTTGGATATTGAAAACTTACCAACTAAAGTAAAAAGGTCTCCATTGGCGAACCTTGTAATATTAGCCAGCGCCATCTCTCCGTGAGTACTTGCACTTTTTGTTGTACCTATCACGATCAGTAACAAGAGTACTAACGCCATCTTACGTCGTGTAGCTGAACTAAAACTTAGCTTCTAACATTCTGACGTTCTCTCACAGATGGCGCTGTTATAAACTTTGTAGTTATTTTAAATTTTTGTTGGGAATTCATTTTTTCTGTGCTGTGTCTTGGGTCTGCTTTTTTCTTTATAAAATTTCACCTGAAACAATGAAATAAAACTTAATTTACGTTGCGGACAATTTTAAATATACATTTAATCAGTTTGATAATAAATAATTCGGAAGCTAGTTGAATATTATCCGTGCTGTAATGCTGAAACTTTTTTTGTAAGCTTAATCAGGGCTTAGCTTCGGCCTTATTAATGATATAGGTATATTTAAAAATTAAAAACGACATCTAAAGAACGTCAACCGTTATTTTCCGTTATTTTGAAAAATCTTTTGAAAATGCCTAACTAATTTGGGAACAAACAGGAAAGCTTTATTCTATTCGATTCTGAATATTCCATTAAAAATCTGGAACTAGAACATTGGGGTCATTTTTTTTCATTTCCCACAAGGATTCTTCAAACGTTCGTTTAAAAAATAAGGTACAAAAGTATGTAGTAGGTATAACAAAAGCAGTTTATGATAGCTAACATACCGGAGATATTTTCTCATAAATTGCATTATTTCCACAAGTTATAATTTTAATTTTCGTGCGTGTAACTACCTATAGTATATTTATATATAAGTATAGAGCAGTTGATTTTTACTTCCTCTTTATCTTAATTTCATCTCTGCTAATAAAAATGTACCTACATAACGAACAAATTGTAGAGTTAAAACGTAAATCAATTAAGATCAAGCAGTTTTAGGGTCAATATGGATTATAAAGGTTGTTTCACACGATATTTCACGCTTGGATAAACTAGGTAAGTACGGACTCCCAAAGGTATAACACCTGCTGAGAGATCAAGCTCATTTTGGCCGCTAATGTTATTCAGTAACGTTCGTATGTTTCATAAAACATTCGAAAGAGAAAATTTATCACTCTTAAGACTTTCGAAATCTATGTATTATGGAATTAATTATGCATGCGATATATACGGAATCGAATTCAGCCCGTTACAAATCTTACTTGACACAAAATTTGGATTTTATTTTATGATTTTAATTTTAATAAATTTCACTCGTGAGATAATGAATTTCAATCTGTACAAGCTAATCTTCATAATAAAGCGCCCTTTATATTGATAATGTTGTGTTTGAACTACAAATGAGCCGGTTTTTATATTAATATTCAACGTTGATCAAATATAGATAATGAAATAAGATAAAACTTAGGTATCACATATTAATCTTATCTTTATTATGATTTTTTCTAATAAATCTTCAAAAATCTTAAACGTGGATAACTATAAAATTAAATTATTACCTATCAAAAACGTGGATAACTATTTAAACAAGTATCCATAAAAAGTACCAACATACCACAAAATGAAAAACTATGTTTTCCATACCCCTAATGTCTCCTCTCGACTTACTAATATCCTTTTTAAAGTTATAAAAAACCACAAAGAACTGCTCCTAACTTGCTATGATTATTAAAATAATTAGGTAGTTTCATTTAAACTAAATAACATTAAGTTTTGATTTTATAACATCACGTAAAGAGTCAGACGTACAAAATTAGCATTGTCACTAAGTATGTTTCCAGTGATAAGTATAAAATTAAGTGTAAATTATTATTTATGTTTTTATGTTTATTGCAAATCATTATCCTAATCCTACAAAGTACCCATATTATAACGACAAAATTACCTATAAAATTCTAATATCAATAAACTTTACACGCATATATATAACCATAGCAAAATGATAATTGATTGATTCAATATTATTCATTACATTTGAAGTGTTATGTAGGTAGTAATTTTAGAGTCCATTAAAATATTGTTTAATTTTAAAACATACCTAGATTATTTATAATTATTTGCAAAAAGATGATAATTGATATTAAGCAGTTTAAAATAGCGCAGTAAAAAAATAAATGATCAAAATTATTTGTGACGCAGGTGATTATCAATTTCTACATACTTGCATAATGCATAACTCATAGGATCTGGCAATAAATAATAATATTGCCAAGTTTGTAATACGAGTAACCCAAGACAAGAATATAACATCAAAACAGAATGCCAGCTCTATAACTCTTATATCTCATCTATTGAAATGAATGATATTGTAAAATGATCGTTAACATAAAATATAGTCTTTAATCCTTGAACTTGACTTTTTAAATCATATTTTATCAGTAACGGTACTCAATAATTACGTTAAGATATTTTGTAGCAAGAAAAATGTACAAAAGCTTCTGTTTAATCACTCTTCATAAATATTTTGTCTAGTGATTATGTAAAGAAAGTAGAAAGTCTTCAAATAATTGCATACAAATGAATTAACAAATTTAACACCTTAGTTAATGAATCATATAACAAGTCGAAGCCTACCGTGCTATACCGAAAAGTTAATTAGTCAAAATAATTTATGTTCGGATGGTCAAAATAGACACGCATCATAAATTACATGGATTCGATTAAAAATAATAATAGATTAATAATCCAAAACGGCCTATGAATTAGTTGCCTAATAAATGTTTCAAGATTCGATGATAGGATAGGCGGATAAGCTACATAACTGTTATATAATTATATATGTCTTACTAATATTCTAAATGCGAAAGTTTGTGAGGATGTGTGTGTGTGTGTGTGTGTGTGTGTGTGTGTGTGTGTTTGCTACTCTTTCACGAAAATTCTACTGAACCGATTACAATGAAATTTAGCACACCTAAAGAGGGTAACTTGGATTAACACATAGGATAGGTTTTATCCCGGAAATCCCACGGGAACGGGAACTATGCGGGTTTTCCTTTGAAAACGCGGGCGAAGCCGCGGGCGGAAATCTAGTAGATAATAATTACTGACACTTTTGCAGTAGGTAAGATTGAAAAAGATTTAATAAACTGGCTTATATTATTTTAAACCTAGGTATAGTTTCTTCCTAACAAATTGTTAATAAAGGTATTTTGTTAAATAAATCAAAGACCGAGGGAAAAATCTTCTTAAATTAACAAACACGTTGGCAGTTTATAGAATATGTAAATTTTCATTAAAATGGCTCTAGTTCCTTTATATGGCTATGAAAATGGTTCATCCCTAAAGGAGTTGACTGTAAGTACACCTTCAGACTGCATACGTGTGTCGTAAAAAAATTTCCTCTATCAATTTTTTTTTGTTGTTAATTTAACCTGACAGAAATAAATCAAAAGCCGCGCGTCAACAGTCAATTTGTAACTGGCACTTTATTAAAATAACAAAACAATAATCGCGCTAAAGGTGACAATAAATCTCTCCATTGTTGATGCAAATTGATAAATAACCACTATCAAGAAGTGTTTATGTTAATAAGCTTCTTATTGTCCAATAAAGTAGCAGAGACGTTAGTTTAACATATTGTTGAACGACGTTTATTGACACATTCATTATGGAGCCAAACCTATTGTGTCGATATCTGTCGAATCTTTATTGTAGTCGGGTCAGCGCTGCTATTAATTGTACGTATTCAACAAACTTAGGTAGGCTCTCTATTGATTTATGTGCACGCAAATTGAGTAGCATAGTTACGTGTAGGAAAATTAATAATTTATATATTCATGGATGTGTTTCCGGGTTTACTATACGGTCTTGTTAGGTAATAACTAAACGATTGCTACATACAGAGGAAAATATTGTAACACTGCTTTATTACCTTATCTATAGATGAAAATGAATTTTTATTGAATTATAACAAAAAACCATTATCGATTGGGAGCATTGGAATCAATTTGAATACGAAGAATTTTATTACCATAACGGTTTTTGTTGAAAGAAACCATTTTATCATTATTTTTACCTAGGACTTAGATTATTGTGGCCGTCAAAAACAATTTAGATAAACTATTTAGAATATTGATGTAGCCATTTGGTTCTGTTATCAAATTGAAAAATGTATAAAGTTTTAGAACTCGAAAATTGATGTAGGTACTTTACGAATTTAAACTGTCTGAAAAGATAAAAATAAAATTCTTAGGTTCTCTAAAGTCTAAATGATGGACTCATTTTTATTTATGACTAGATTTGAGATATAAATGTGATTTACCGATTATGTAGAGCGTCAATTATAGTTAGAGCTTCAGTAGTTTTGCAGACGGTGTATCGATTCAATTAAAATATTAATTGGTCTTAATTATTTTATGCAGTTACCTACATACCTATAATATTGTATAAGTTGATACCTACAAGTAATTTTAAAAATCGTAGATACTTGATGGTTTAAAATAAATCAAGAGTTCTCATCAAGAATTCGATTCCATAATTAGGATACATTAATATAGCTAATAAATTATTCTAAATGCTGAATACAAAATAAAGTAGACAGGCAAAATTATCTTTCTACTAAAATATTGCACCAAGGTTTCTTTATTAACAATAGAAGTGATTAAATAGAAATCACTAGCTAATTTTTATATAATTTCGTATAATATGGCAATATTATTCGAAATCGATGGACGAAGAATACGGCCTCGCCTGGTATCTTTAAACGAATTTGACTCTAGTTTACTAAGTAAGTATCTATAAGTATAACTTATAGATAAAATTTAATTCACATATCTCATTTAATCTTTATAACCTATTTACTTTGCATACAGAAGATTCTCTAGGCCTCTTTAATAGACCCTAACTCCCGTACAATTTTGCGTAGCGGTTAGATATCCCGTCATCGTAGGTAATCTGGAAGTGCATTATATAGCCTAGACTTTCTTGTAGGGCATAATTAGTATTCAATGTTAATGACCTCAAAGCACTCTTGAATAATGGTATACTATTTGTTACTAAAAAGCTAGTACAGTAATTAGTTTAAAACAAAATTAATTATTCAATATAAGTAAATGGACTATCAATAGTTCTCTGTGTTACATTTACTTGCGATTGATTGCATACTTGTAAATCTATAGTGTCTTAACCAATGAGTTATATTCGCTATTAAAACCATGATAATGAGTTTTAAGTTCCTCAACAATGTTATTAAGAGGAAATGCTGCCGATATTTTCGCCATACAAACGCTCTCGCCTATTTCTCCCTGGATATTAATAAAAAAAATCATTTTTTTTCGGATTAATAATAAAATAATTATCAACTACAATACTTTATTGATATACTATAAGCACTAGCCAGCCACAAAAATGCTCAAAATTGCCTGTCTATCCATTGTTAACGCAGAGTATATAGACTTTATAGTAAAACATCTTACTTTGTGTTCACACCAAATCATCATATAATATATGCAACATGCAATCATCTAGTAATGGGGAAACACGAAGAAGTGCTAAAGCATGTAAAGCTCAACTATTAGCATATATCATAATATGTATCTATCATCAATTCAAAAACAATAGGTAATTAAAATCCTCATATTCTTCTTTATATGTTCCATACTCATCGAAATATGGTAATTATACCAATTCAAACTGTAACTCAGATTAATCGATCCTAAAAGCATCAATCTACATTTATTTTAAGATATTGTTTTAAATATGAACGTGCTAAATGGTTTAACACTTAGTTTAACATATATAACATCTTTTTGTACACAAGCTAAACTTAACGCATGTTTTACATAATATTATAAACTTATGAATATATTCTAATCAGATTCAAGGAATAGGTACAGATAAGTTGCAACATCGACAAGGTCGACTATGTACAAAAAAGTAAGAAATATAATTCATGTTTATTATATTCTATTCTGTTACCTATACTTTTATGTAATTAAAATTAACTGTTTATTAATTTTTTTTTCCTACCGTCGATAAAGGTTTTAATCTGTGGTTTTAATAAAATACTAAAATAGTAACAACCAGTTAACTCTAAATAGCTATCTGAAGGTTAAAGGTTGGGTTTATTAGAGGTTTAATCACATGCACTTTCCCGTTAAGTGCGTCGATTAATTTTGATAAAAAACAATTTTATCATAATATAATTATATTGGTTTGAAACCGGTTGATTACCAGCGTCCCTGGTATCATTGGTTCCCGCTAGTAACAGTTATGAGATTCCACTGTATCCCTCATTATGCTGTTATGTAGCGAGATTATAAATAATTACTGATATTTAATATCCGGATTTAATTGGTTATGTATATGTAAGACAGTTCCCGCTTCCGAGTTTACTGAAATTATAGTATCTACGAGTAGGTACTTATTAGATTATTTTTCTGTGTAATGTTGAGAGTATGCAAGTGTACTTATAATAAGTATTATGCTACGAATAAACAACCTCTGTTGTTTTATAAAAGGTTAGAATTTAGAAATAAATGAACCTTATTCATAGTAGAATTGTTAAACTGTGAAATTCAATACTTCGTTTCAATTATTATTCTGCTTTTTATTTATGCAACTATAAAAATTTATCTTCTCAAAATAGGGTTTCAGAGTGTATTTCAATTTGGCAAACTTTTGACATTTTGAGTATTTTGTTAATGCGAGTTATAATTAAAATATGTATTGCAGAACTGGTTACAGTTAATAATATATACTTTAAATTTATGACAACCTACGACCACCCAAATTACAACCGTATTAATCAAGCTTCTTGTCAATAAACGATTAAAACTTTCGAGATATCCAACTGAATTATGTTAATCGAATCAGAATCTAGTTAAAAAAGACATTGCTGACGCACACATTAAACTATTCCGTAGTTTCTATGAGATTATCAATATGCCATTAGCCATTAGGTTAACCTGAATATGCCTTCTCAGCATGTGTGTTATTTGATACCCACAATATATTTATAAGTCGTTTAAATTCTCCAGTTTTATAAGCTGTGTCAAGGCTGTGTCCAACAATATCTGTATAAATAAAAAAAATCTCTTACATTATGAATAGAGCGAAAGCTCTAGCTGTATATTATTTTAATTTAGTAGACTCAGTTAAGATAATTTGAAATTTGTCGTTATAAGTGATATCAGAAATTACGATACTCTACTATTTAGGTACCTAGGTAATAATATACACAGATCTATTCGTAGCAAATAGCAATATCCTATGACGCGGATGTTTGTCCAACAAAACGCCTTAATAATAAATACAACGAGAAAGTTAAATTAATGAATATATTTAAGTCACATAATCTAAATTAAAATATTTAACATACACATTTAACTGAGATCATTATCTAAACAGGAATATCTCACGACTCGCATAAATTGGAAAAATTGATAGTTCGCGTCGCGTCGTAACGGTATAAATAGTTTTGATGTTGTTTTTTTTTCTAAATTAAAAAGCGCCAAAGTATATTAATAATTATTATTGACAGGTACTAGTCCATTGAAAAGTTACATTTGGGGTTGCGTTTTTTAGAGGACGCAA
>CAJQZM010041385.1:0-20849 GCA_907164665.1 Colias nastes | reverse complement strand
TCATGTTCTCGTGCAAAACGAAGACGTGCTTCTCTATGATGTCTGAGGAGTTCTGGACGGCGTGCTGGTCTGCAAACCTTCAAATTAACTTCCTTCATTAGTCTTCCCACCGATTGCTCACTCACATTTATTATCCTGGTGTTTTAGAGCCGGTGGCGTATCTCAAAAACTGTCAGAAAGCCATTTCTGAGTATCTCTTGAACAATAAACGGGTCTTCTCGAGCTGATGTGCACCTCACGCCTTCATTTCCTGGTCTGCACGTGTAGCTGCCAGTCTCCTGGTATCTTCTCCATGCATAGTGCATCGCTGAACGTGGTACGTACTGTACATTAGGTACTTTACGTTGCGGCAGTCATTGGTCTAACATTGTGATGGCCTGAGCAGGTTGTTCAGATGTTAACGGCATTTTTTATTGTTTGTTATGATCATTGACTACAGTACAACAATAACAATATCTTAAAACGGCATAAACGATATCGAAAAAAGTTTAAAACGAACAATTCGTAACTTCGGCTTAACCGCACATATCACAAATTTAAAGTAACTCTTAAAAAGTGATAAAAGATTATTCTCAAACTTAATGATTTCTTACCATAAAATTAAACAAATAATATGTTAACATATCTGCATACAAAAAAATCGTGAAAAACACTTCAAACTTTTTTTATCGGCAAATTTGTAAGTGGCCAAGATTCCGTGCCGGTGAGTGTATTAAGCTGAAAAATTAGGTTGTTTATTTCTTCGTTATCTCGGGAACAACTGGTTCGTTTTTGAAACTGTTATCATTGTTTGATAGTCCATGTGCCGACTAGCTTTCCGCCCATGGCTTCGCCCGCTTTGTATAAAATCTAATAATAATATACTAAAACCTCTCTCTTGAATTATTCCATCTATTCAAGAAACTCGTCAAAATCCGTCTTGTAGTTTTAAAGATCTAAGCATACATACATACGACTTTGCTTTATACTATGTAGTACTTCAACATCATGATACAAAGAAAAATATTAAACATCATACAATGTTATTTAACCTTAAAAGTAAAAGCAAATTCAAGGCATAATATTATGAAAACAATAATTTCTGAAAATGTTACACGTGTAAAAATAAACCAGGGAAAAAATATCCAAGACAATATAACCCGATTTATTTGTAAACGTACTTTGTGCTGGCAACACCAGGCCTAGGCATTATCATCTGTCAAGAGCGAGAGAGACGGATATATGAATAGATGGTGTGTTGGAAAGGGACGGCGCGATGTAGTTTCATATTGTCCTCATCTCAATATTGAGATTAAAAGTGACGGTTCGCTTGGCGCAAATTATTAGAT
Source organism: Colias nastes (assembly GCA_907164665.1). NCBI lineage: Eukaryota > Metazoa > Arthropoda > Insecta > Lepidoptera > Pieridae > Colias > Colias nastes. The sequence continues at coordinate 19,521 of CAJQZM010041385.1, read as the reverse complement.
TGTAACGTCAGCAAAACAGGTTGTACATTTTAATTTTCACCTTGAATTTATTTTTGTATTGGAAATAACTTTGTAAGGCTACTACGCAGTATATAATTAACCTTGATAAAGATTTTAAGCTATTGCATAGCTTCTATCGCGGGCCTTGAGCGCGGGGACCGAATCCAGAAATTCCGTAACGAAAAAAACCTCACGCTCCCCACTCCGACGGGCGCGGAGGTGTGGCTTGAAGGCATAGCATGCAATAGCTTTACCGCGGCAGTCCTAGAGTGCCACACGTCTTTTTTTTTTATAAACTCGTCAGTAAAATTAAGCATAGCGGAAATCTTTAACGTTTAATGACAAAATAAAATATATTATTATTAACTTAAAATATCTTTCAAGCAACTAGGTTTAATAAAATACAACTGCAAATTGCGCACATAATATGTTTTACAGAAGTAATTTTTTCGTTCTATTGTTTTCGTCATAATACATCTACAAATATACCATGCCAAAGTAGCTCATATGCCTGATTGATCTTTATGACAAAAGTCATCAAAATTAATTCAGCCTTTTTATAGAATCGATAATAAGGATTGTTTCTTAGTTCTTCACATGTTCATTAATGATGAAAACATATTCACCATTCATTCAATTTTATTTTAAATATTATTTCAATTTTGAAAACCACTCATAAGAAATAACATGAATAACGCAAAGCAAAAAATCACACTCAATAATAAATAATTGGAGTTCAAATCATATTGAAATAGCGAAATATTTTCCGAGCACCAACATGAGAATATTCCTAAGCTTTTTATTTCTCGTTGCATAAATAAAAGCCTATTTTTCTATCCGTACACAATGCTGGCTCACTTCACTGAAACATGGCAGACGTTTTTGCATACCATACCTCTGACACAGACACCTTTTTGTGTAAGATTACACGGATGTAGGGTATCTAGAATGGTCTATGTCTTGAAAAATAGGGGGATAATTGGGGATAATATTAGTGAGTTTAAGTAAAATAAAAATTAGAATTTATTAATTTGTTATAAAGTATTGAAACAATACTATATAATTTATATATCATTGAAATTAAATTAAACTCATATTAATCAAAGTTCAAACCGTAATGTTTATTATTTTTTATGTTAATTCTTTTTCGATAGTTTTTAGTATTACCTTGCAGGTACGTATGATTCAATTTGGAAAGTCTCTACAGACAAGATGCAATAATATACACAAGTAAGAGATTTTTTTTTATAAAATACATATAAATATGCATAAATTACGCAAGGAAAATTCCAAAAAATACAGTTTCATTGTTGATCGTATTTTTTAAACTTTAAAGATATTGAAAATAGTTTAGATATTAATTGTTAAATGCACAGAGTACAATAATTACCTACTTTACTTTAGCATTTTCTTCTATACGCCGTTCTTGAAATTTCATTTATTGATTGAAAAGCCTTTTTACTTAATCTACTATACTCAGAAATAAAATAATTTTTATTTACATTTTAGTCACATCTAGTATCTCTACATCCTTGAGCTGTATTCTGATTTGAAGAATACCTTTTTCTCTTTGGAAACGAGGGGCAAAGTTTACGTGTTAATTTATACCTCTATTTCTTATTTCTGCTGTTGGATCTATTTTAATTATAGATCATTTAATTAAGCTAGGTTTTCATTTGAATCTAAATATCCTAGAACAAGGTTAGACTATTATAAATGTTAAAGTTTGTTTGGATGATATAAGTACAAGATATTCCTTATTAATTAGTGTTAATACAAGTACGAAAATTTACTAAATATAAATATTTCGGGACTATTTTCACACACGGCACAATCTGATCCCATACTAAGCTTTCGCTTGTGTTATGGAAACCAGATGGCTGCATATATAATTTTAAATAAATACTTATATAGATAATTAACACCCAGACACAGAGCAAACATCTATGTTCATCACACAAATATTTGCCCTGAGTGGGAATCGAACCCACGACCTCTGGCTTGCAAGGCAGGGCCACTACCAATCAAGCTAAAATTTGTTTGGGAGTCAAAAGTACGAGATATTCCTTAATTAATTAGTGTTAATTTGAGTACGAAAATATACTGGAATATATGTTTGTTTAAATACGAAATTTATATTGACTAGTTGCTCCGCGCGGTTTCACCCGCGTGGCTCCAGTCCTGTTGGTCGTAGCGTGATGATATATTATAGCCTATAGCCTTCCTCGATAAATGAGCTATCTAACACCGAAAGAATTTTTCACATCGGACTAGTAGTTCCTGAGATTAGCGCGTTCAAACAAACAAACTCTTTAGCTATATAATATTAGTATAGATTGGTCTATCGGGTACAAAACGATTGAATTTGTTGGATTTGTATGAAGTAGATTCATGATAAAGTCAACAATCAGGTAATTTTTGTTTTCATTACAGGCTTCCTGTACTATATAGTTAACACTATTCAAGTGCTTTATACAACATATAACTTATAATTGCATCATCATCATCATCATCATCATCAGCCCATATACGTTCCCACTGCTGGGACACGAGCCTCCTATGAGGGTACAGGCCATCATCCACCATGCTGGCCAAGGGCGGGTGGCGGATGTCACATGTCGTCGAACTTTTGATTCTTCGACATGACATTTTCATTCTTCTTTAATTGCATAGTATCAAATAAAATAATTCTATAAATAGAGCTAGAATTATATTTTTCCTAAATATGAAACGATCACTAAAGTATTTTTACCTGTAAAAGGTAGTATTTTTCAGTGTTGTCTCCCCAAAGATACCAACATTACCGAAACAATATACATTCTAATATTCTTATAATGGATACAGGCACTTCGTAAACTGTACTCAAGGGAATTTGAGGCTTATGTTATGTGATATTAAGGTATATTTTATTAAACATTTACGCAAAAAAGGGCGGTATAATACGTTTAACATGTGTGCAATCGCTTATATTAAGTCACCTGGCAAAAATTGAATCAAAATCGGCTTATCCCCTCGGGGGCGATGCGGATACAAATATATGAAGTATTTTATTATAAATTATGACATAGTTGGTTGCGATAGAATCAAGGAATTTATTAAGCTATTGCATAGCTTCTATCGCGGGCCTTGAGCGCGGGGACCGAATCCAGAAATTCCGTAACGAAAAACCTCACGCTCCCCACTCCGACGGGCACGGAGGTGTGGCTTGAAGGCATAGCATGCAATAGCTTTACCGCGGCAGTCCCCGAGTGTCACACGTCTTTTTTATATATTTTTTGTTCAATTAAAAATGATTTCTTAATAGTTATTTGTGTTCGTTTGTATTTAATTTTGTTTAATTAAAAAAAGTTTGTATGCGATTAATCTGAATTAAGAAAGGTGTCTACGAGTTATTTCCTTACACTATATAATACAAATTGACCGCCTCCTTGGTTCAGTGGTTGCATGAGCGTAGAACCGAGGGATCCTGGGTTCGATTCCCGGTGTAGACGAAAAAAAAATCTAAGTCTGGCAGGACACAGATGGCTGATCACCTACTTGTCCCTAAAGAAAATCGATCAGTGAAACAGATGTATGCATAATGCCCTGCCCCTTACCCCACTAGGGGACACGGGACTTCACTATAATACAAATATTTTATGCTTTGTTCAAAAAGGCTTGTAATTATATCACAATATCATTATAACTAACTGTTTTATACTTGAACACATATATATTTATATATTTTCAGGACCATTTTTCACACACGGCACGATCTGATCCCATACTAAGCTTTCGCTTGTGTTATGGAAACCAGATGGCTGATAAACATACATATATAATTTTAAATAAATACTTATATAAATAATTAACACCCAGACACAGAGCAAACATCTATATGTTCATCTCACAAATATTTGCCCGGGTGGGAATCGAACCCACGACCTCTGGATTGGAAGGCAGGGCCACAACCAACCAAGCTAACCGGTCAGTCGATATAATAGTTCGTTATAATGATCTATTGAAATACATATGTATATAATATGAAACAGTAAATTGTATATGATTGAATAAGTACTATACTAACAAAATATTGATAACAGCTAATCTTTCACCACGTAAACTTTGCGATCTCAAACCCATTGGGATAATACCGTATTACGGAACGTTATAAAACAAACAACTCTCCACCGAGTTGAGTGTAACGGAATGACAAAACAATAAAACGTGATTGGATGTTACTTTTATTGTGTAGATACCTTGTATGGTACTGTTGCGTGTTTTTATTGAGAACTAACTGGGCCACGCGGTTTCACCCGCAGACGAACCCGCGTGTAAAATTAAGTATTTCTATAGGTAACACGTATATATAGAGATACTTACTGTTTTTTGTATAATTTGCATAATAAACTTGAATAAAAAATAGCTTATGTTACGCGATAAAGAAAACTTCTTTATGTTAAAGAGAATATATTATTAAATTGTTAACAAACAGCAAATGAATCTTTCCTCTTTATATTGGTATACCAAGTATGTATATCAATTTACAGTTAAAAGTGACAAATTTTAATAGCTAGAGGTACTATGTGTTAAGAAAAATATAAGAGCCATAATAAGAATAATAAGAATACATATTTGAACACTATGAAGTCATTGACATTTTTTTATGTATGTGTAAATGCAATCTGTTCTAGAACATTCAGCACTTGGTTATGAATGTATTGAGACTTGTAGGGCGGGAGATCCAGTGATGCCAGCCGTTAGTCATTGACATAATGTCCTATACATTATTTCACAATACACGACCGTGTGGATAAGTAGTATAAAAGCAGAACGTTGACTGATCCTATATGTCTTTATCTTCACTATCTCAGCCTATATCGATTATATCGTAAACCTAATTTCTCACTAGTGCAAAACTTGAATTTATTGTTTGAACTATCAGGAGAAATATATATTTTCTAAGTAATTAGCACATAAGGCAGTAAGGTAATTATCACAATAAGAACAGGCATTAACAATTACAAAATTCTAACCTTATCCCGGTCTAAATTCAGTCCAAACTCCACCCAAAAGAAAAGAAATCCAAAGAAATTTCATTTAAACTTCGCGCGCGAGTCAAAAAGCGATACGTCAACAATAACTAGTGAGCGTGGAACGGTTTCACTTAGAACCGATAGCACACTTTTATCATTTTGACAGCAATCCGGAGTTTTGAGGCGTTGAGTTATGGCCAGTGGCTCGGTCCTCGCTAAAACCCTGCTAATGGAACTCGACTGTGAGTTGGGATCGAGTTATAGTCACATGAACGTGAGATGGCAATAAATAGTCGAATAATACGCAACGTAGTTGAATTCTAGTATGCTACGTTGCAGGGAATTCGTAGATGTATGCTACGGCGTAGAGGGCTACGGCGTAGGCGTCTACGAACTCAGACTGTATTTTATAAACACGTTGAATAAGTAAAGATAATCTATCTAATCGTATCTTTTACAAATAATTAACAATAAGGAAAATATAAATAGTTATTTTAAAATCACAACGTACATAATATTGTGAAGTGAAAATGAAATTGGAAAGAAAGGAAAATCGGAGCTCTGGCGTAATATACATATAGTTGTATGCAACATAATAAATATTTTCTTTTAATAGCGATTTCTGGAATAACTGTATTTAGTATTTTTTTTCCAACTTGGAAACAAATATTTTACTATGGGATAGTCTATTTATAAAAGAAGACTATCATGGACTTAGATCACGAATACAATAAACATGAGTTCAAATGAACATCAATAAGAAATGTTGTAAGTTACTTATCTCACTTTTACCCAACGTAGATAAAATTACAAACGAATTAAAAACTTACCCAGATAATTTTAAAGCTACTTTTCACAAATTCTCGACTCAAAAGTGTAATAAAACAAATAGTAGGGGAACTACGATCTAGTGTGAGATACCACGAGTCGATATATCTATAGTAATCTCCTATATTTGCGCAAATAGAGTAATATTCACCTCTGACTTTATATAATAGAGCAGTCAAATTTATATCTGATTTATAGTGGATTGGGTAAACATTTCAGTTCGGAAATTTGCAAACGTGTCCTGCGATTTTGACATTTAGTAGAATTAAACTAGCTTTCCGCCCGCGGCTTCGCCCGCGTTTTGAAACAAAAACCGGCATAGTTCCCGTTCCCGTGGGATTTCCGGGATAAAACCTATCCTATGTGTTAATCCAAGTTACCCTCTATATGTGTGCTTAATTTCATTGTAATCGGTTCAGTAGTATTTGCGTGAAAGAGTAACAAACACACACACACACACATCCTCATAAACTTTCGCATTTATCTTATATATAAAATTCTCGTGTCACAATGTTAGTCTGCATACTCCTCCGAAACGGGTGGACCGATTCTCATGAAATTTTCTGTGCATATCGGGTAAGTCTGAGAATCGGCCAACATCTATTTTTCATATGTACCACGGGCGAAGCCGGGGCGGACCGCTAGTAATATTATAGTAGGATCTTGGTTAAGCTTTTAAATAAGTGTTTTTATTGTTGTATTTAAAGCTGCGAAGTGGTGTATAGATATTATGTTCATGTGTACTGGGTGATTTGAAATAGCAGGTTCCAAATTTAATGATAGCATATGAAGAAAGAAAGAAAGAAAGAAAGAAAAGACATTTATATAATCAAGATTTTACTACATAAAAGAACTTAAAATTAACTTGCGTATTCAATATTGATACTTCAATATACTTAAATCAAATGTATTAATCACTTTACATTCTTATTACCGAACCATGTTTATAAAATATTTGATAAAATAAAATAAAAAGCGGGTGTCAGAAGTGAAACTTTTTATTCGTAATCATACAACATTACAGTAAATAACATTTCTTGATATATTGATACAGAATTATGAGCCATTAAGATATCAAAATCGTCGCTTTACTCCATGACGTGATGGTATTGCCATGACGCGACCTTGAAATTTTACTCTCAACGCGCCTAAATAAGTTTCTCTTCAAAAATAATATGTTGATGAGTGATTTTTTTTAAGCATAGAACGGTTTTCCTCTTGGTCATATTTCAGTTTGCTAGTCGAATTCAGATGATATAAAATACGGAGATATTTAAGCTTTTTCACTCGCATAAGTTTTTGACGATTTCATTTTTCGCTTGACGTTGCTTTTATAAACGTAAATTTTATATTCCATTTTAAATTTCAAATTGCCGAGATTTTCTTATTTACATATTAATAACTGGCTTTGAGAAATATAATTTGGTTTCAAAACATATTATGTTAAAATCGTAGGCGTTTGGTTGTAGTTTTATAATATTTCAAGCTAATATTATATTATGATCGCTCAGAATGTCTTCAAGGTGTTTCTTCTTTCAATTGTATTTATAGCTTATACATTAAAACGGCTCAACAAATTTTCATGATCTTAAGTTAAAGATGGATAAGACGGATAGGATGATAATTTCATATACCAATTATAATAATTGATATAAGTACTTAATATTTTTTCTTTAATTTACCTTATGAAATACTTAAAATATATACCTACTGAAGGAATAAAACGGTAAGTATAATAATAAAGTAACAAAGCGGTGGCGGAATTAATTACGAAATCAATTCACAAATCCACCAAAAGTTTACAATTTACTGCCTGATTATTTCACAAACTTGCATTTTGGGGTTCCGTCACGTAATAAATATGAACACTGAGAATTCATGGTCAAATAATTAATTAACTGCAGTTATTCCTACTGATATTATGAAAGTAAGCTGTTTGTTCGTTACACGTTCACGCATAAAACAATGAACTGATTTTGATGAAATTTGTAACACAGAAAGGCTAAATTACTTTATGTCTATATGGGTGTAAGTTCGAGCTCGAGCGGAGCCACGTGCTGAAAGTACTAACTAGAAAACAGATTATATATCTACGTATCGAGTTCTGTTTTACATTATAATTTAATCAAAAATAACTTCAACTCGAATCTATACTAATATAATAAAGCTGAAGAGTTTGTTTGTTTGTTTGAACGCGATAATCTCGGGAACTACTGGTTCAATTTGAAAAATTCTTTCGGTGTTAGATAGTCCATTTATCGATGAAGGCTTAGGCTATATATCATCACGCTAAGACCAACAGGAGAGGAGCAACGCGGGTGAAAACGCGAGGCTCAGCTAGTTTAAAATAAAATGCCAATCCAATTTATTAAAAAAAAATATACAATCTTAACGTTTCTTTATACGGAACCATCAAGAAAACCACCACACTTAGCCGGCCACAATCAGGCGACAGTACTGTTTTCATTTTTACTTTTTCTTTTTTAAATTCGTTACAGTGAGGCAATCAGACCGTCCCTTGATTGTCTTTGAGTGAAAAATGTGGGGTTTACTTGATTTTTACAAAACTTAAGATTGATAAAAAACCTTTGTTTGTGTTTAACGAACGTCTGTTTAGAATTTCTCCGCCGTGTTTTGGAAATTTAAAAGTTTATTATCAAAAACTTATTTCTAAAAGAGTTGATTCAAATTGAAATTCGGATTCGAGATTTAAGGTGAATATTGATTGCCTATTGGTTATATTTACGTAGTTGAGATTTGTTTTCATTTATAAAGCATTTGAATGCTATGAAACTAAATATGAAAATCTACGTTTCAATATTTGACGTTAATTTATCTGCTCGGTCTATTTCTGGCTGATTTTTGGTTTGAAGTAGGTGCATTTTACATCTTTATTAAGCAGATTAAATTTCTATACTTATAGAATATAACAATTGGTTAACAGTATTATTATAATTCTTTGTATTGGAAGACATCACATTATATCTATTAACAAGTTAAAATATTATACACCTACTAGCATTCCGCCCGCGGCTTCGCCCGCTTTATCTAAAACCTAATAAATGATATACTAAAACCTTCCTCATGAATCTCTCTATATATTAAAAAAAAACCGCATCAAAATCCGTTGCGTAGTTTTAAAGATTTAAGCATACATAGCGACAGAGAAAGCGACATTGTCTTATTCTATGTAGTGATTATCTCAGTCTGTTTCCACCTATTCTTTAAGTTTAATAATGAAGAAAGGTTCACTTCAACTAAACAAAAATACAAATGAATGCTAAAAAATTCAACCACATCCCTCCAATGATACACACTTCCCGCCATAAAATAATCACAATTCAGTTACCACACTCCACAACGCATAATAGCTCATTTTTTAGACAACCCGCCGCCATCTTTGTAATGTGATGTTTAAGCTAACCCGTTGGAACAAATGGCGTATTACCATAGCACAGTGGGTTATGTGGTTGGAGTGTTGGCCATATATTTTGTAATTTATTCTTGAAGTGTTTTTAAAACTGTTTAAATGTTGAAAATTGGGCTACGTGGTTGCCCGGTGGAAACGTTGTATGAAAATGATTGTTTATATGTACAAAATATAACAGATAAATTGAAGAATGTTTTAGACATTTCTTGTAAGCTATTGTATAGTTAAATAATGGATAATACTTATAATTCTATATATACTACTTATGGTTCAAAATAAGCTTATTACTGTTTATTTTTTGGAATTAGTAACGTGACTTTATGAAATGTTGAAAGTAGAAATTGATATTTTTGGTTTTATGGCATTCAAATGCTTTATAAATATAAATCCGCCCCGGAATGGCGCGAAAGGATGCGGGTTCGAGTCCCGCCTCGTGATCGAATTTTTTCTATTTTTTATAAATTTATAATGTTGAACTTATTCAGTGTAAAATACTTTTAAAAATCAATATAAGTATTTATTTATTAAGGAAAATTAACAGCAATACATCACAGAAAAGCACTTCTTATACAAAATTACAGCTCATTAATGTATTTATTCCTAATCTGTTTCCTTCGTTATTTTTGCGCGTTGTACACCAAAACACCTCAAGTTTCCCACTGTGCACAGGTGTGAACAATGATCGGACCTTTGATAAATTAGGGGATACCCTGATTTTTTATGCACTTCCATATTTTGACCAAGACTGAATAAATAAACTTCCTTTGTTTATGCAATATTTACTAACGAAATTAGGTTATGGGTTAGAGAGATTACGTTTTATGTGGAAATGTATAATGTGTTTACTATAGGATTTATCTAGTCAAATAATTATAATAAATGGAAATGCTTATTTTAATAGGAGATTGCTGTGTATAAATTATAATTCAGACTCTATTTATCACTACATAGTATAAAACAAAGTCGCTTTCTCTGTCCCTATGACGTATGCTTAAATCTTTAAATTTCAACGGATTTTGATGGGGTTTTTTTAATAGATAGAGTGGTTCTTGAGGAAGGTTTTATATATAATTTGTTGAGTTTTGTACAAAGCGGGCGAAGCCACGCGCGTAAAGCTAGTTAAAATATAAAACTCTAACGCACTCAGTTATTCACGTAAATATAGTATCTTTCCGTGTTTGTTTGTATACCTACGAAGACTATTTTTTATTATAATGAAACGTACTTCCTACTCTTAAGTCGATGTTATATTGAATTTATTTAAGCGTTTTGCGCTTAACATGTGACACGGAGGCTTATAAATTACAATTCGTGGTCTATATGCACCATTCAAACCCCTCAAATGCCATTAGTACGGCCCTGGCTTAACATAATAATAGACAATACCACACATTACGTTTTAATTAAGTCTGACCATAGTGAATTACCCCAGGAATAGACTACAAACAGTAATAGAGTACGGTCGGTATAAATTAGCTATTGTCTATGGTTAACCGCATATTTAGTAAAATTAATCATCGAATATTGATTTTGAGGAGTTTGTTTTGATAAATATTGAACGATGCAAACTAATGTAGATAAAGAAGATCTTAGGTTCAAAGCTTCGAATCTTTATTTTGCATTTTTCATTAAAGTGAAAAAATATGTCTGTACGTTGGTCGATTTTAATTGCGTCTATAAACTGAAATTAAAATAAAAACGAGATGCATCGTTATTTTTTAATTTTAATTTTTTATTAAACATAAATCATATTGTTATATTTCCTCTAATTGTTAGGGTTGCCTGGTAGAGATCGCTACCTAGCGATAAGGCTTGCCTTTGTTCTATGTATTTAATTATAAAAGCAATAAAGTATTTTCATTCATTTATCAATTTTATACCTCTGAAATAAAACGTAACAAAAACATAATAACCATCATAATCGATTTACTAATGCCAGATCGATTGTGAGACAAACACACAAAACATTGATAACACTCTTGCATTGAATTAAACAGATCATTAAATGGTAATTAACAAAGCTCTTGATTTCCTACTTTAATAGCTGAGTGTTTGTTCATAATATTTTTGAGGAAGGAATTAATTAATATTTTCACAATGAACCCTCTGAATCATTTGTTACCGGTACAAGAGCACTGTTAATGTGGACTTGAGATAAAAATTATAATTATTTTATGTCACATAACTTTAATAAGGTAAGATATTGATTTTTTTTTATCTATGGTCCATCAAAAAATTTAAAGCAATCGATACTCGAAGGAATATTTAAAGGCAATAGAGACGACAATTTAATATTTCGTTATTTTTAAGAGATAGAGTTCTAACGACATCTTTAAGATCAAAAAATATATTAATCATTCTTCATGTAGCAGTAAGTTAATTATTAGCTTGCGTATATAATATATTATCAATAGATACGTTTCCAGACAGTTTATTTCTTTTTAATCTAGTATTTAACCCTCGATGTTATGATTGAAGTCGAACTTTTCAACCACTGACCCACCCCAAATCCCAATGCAACAATACACCCATGAAAAGCACAACAATATATTTAATACTAGCTTTCCGCCCGCGGCTTCGCCCGCTTTGTCTAAAACATAATAAATTATATACTAAAACCTTCCTCTTGAATCACTCTATCTATTAAAAAAAACCGCATCAAAATCCGTTGCGTAGTTTTAAAGATTTAAGCATACATAGGGACATAGGGACAGAGAAAGCGACTTTGTTTTATATTATGTTGTGATTCAATCCAATGTTCTTGTGATACGAACGAAACAATTTCGTTCGAAAGAATCACACAACATTGCAACGAGAAAGGAAAATTTTCCACTTTCTAAAACATATACAAACATTTTCCAATGAACAGTGTACACTTTAAAGTTTTCAATATGATGAAAAAGAAAACACGAAAGCGCAACGAAACCTCACTGAAATAAAAATGTGCCAAGTTCTAACATTTCTGACTCAACAGTGAAGCGGGCAAAGACAAATTGCTTTATTTCTTCCTCTATTTATTTATTATTCCTTTTGCTATTATATTTTTTTTTTGTTTTTCTGCCCCTCATTTCCGCATCCATTATATTGAGTATTGGTATATCTTGTCAATATTTGTCTATGGAATTGATTTTGTACTTTTGCGCGGGAAAACTGTTTGTTTTAGAATTGATTTGTTTGCGCGCGGGAAATAAAAGATTACGTTTATGTGATGTGGATTAGAAGTGAAACGTTTATTTAATTATTAGTTTTAATTGTTTGTTTGTTTGGTAACATAATAATAAAAAGGTAGGTATGAAAATTTTACATTATAAGTAGTACTATAATGATATATCTAATATTATCTAGATATTTAAGCCTTTTCAATTAAATTAATAATTAAGCAAAAATTAAATGCGAATTATAAGATAAGCAGTAGATATTTATACAAATTACCATTTTCTTTAGGAATTAATTTATACGTAAGTGTTAAAAAGTAATTTCATATACTTATTATAGTTATTCTTTAAGGTGATTGCTACGATCTGTTCCCAGCCAATGTCCCGCTAGATGGCGCTGAATTCTACATTTCTAGTTTATTTGAGTTTTTGCGTAATTGGAAAAGATTAAGGTCGTAGGAATAGTCATGGCGGTTACTGAATATTATATTTTATTGAAATATGTCATATCATTGCCTTAAAATCCACCCAATTCGGTAAAAAAATGCATTATAACATCTGTCATTGCATACAGGGTCGTTTACACACACAGACGTATACAAAAATGATAAAGATTTAAGTCTAGATGGCGTGAATGTAAAACAAGTAGGATTGTTATAAAAATAAAAGTTATATTTGTTGGCGTAAACTATTTTGTTGTAATTTTGGGAAATAAATAATGTCAAAATTGATTACAATAAAACGCAGTTTTATTTTATTACATTACACTATTGTTTTTTTTATCAAAACATGTATTTGAAGTAGCATATACCTATGATATAATATTATGCTAAGAATAATTATTCATACAACAACAAATCTAAAACACTATTTACTATGGAAAAAAACCAGGAAGGTGAAAAAGATATTTACGATTTCGACGCACTCGACTTTTAGTAAAATATAGTAGGTAAAAATTAAACAATGGTAATGTAAATTCTAAACAAACTACTACCAAAATACAATTAGAACAAAAATCATTTGACTTGTTTATTTCACCCAGAGGCCAGAGGCGGCTCGTGACAAAATTGTATAGGTGTTCACTTGAAATAAAACAACGAAAATACAATAGCGTTCGGGATGATTTATTACAAAAAAATGAGCACCACATTTTATAAATGTCTATAACACTAAAAATTACAAAGTACAGGCTATTTCAAAACGAATTCAATGACTAGGTATCAATAATTAGTAAATCACCGAATTTGCATTCGCGAGCGTAGGTATCCATAGTGTTTGTCACTGACGGTCACTGACCTCTATAACTTATAGTTATAGAGGTCAGTGGTGTTTGTTGTGTAAACATGTATGTATTTGAGTAGTTAGTAGCATATTATATTCTGAATTTCTGATCCATGCCTATTCACTCAAAACTAATAACACTAATGATTTGTAACAGTAAATTATTTCAATAGGTAGGTATTTGAACATTTCCCAACAAGACGTAAGAATAATTATTCGTAGGTATACAAGATACAATAACAAATCTAATACACTATTTATTATTTTATTATTTACTAGCGGTCCGCCCCGGCTTCGCCCGTGGTACATGTTTACGTTTTCTCTCCATAAGAAGTAATAGCTAGAGAGCTAGCGCAAAGCTACCTGTATGTATTTGACCAGACCTGGATTTTTGTGTGTTGATTCCCCTATACCTACTATACATGAGATGAGGAGTCACTAAGCCCAGAGTGGTGGACGGGGCGCGCGCTTAGGTAAGACAGGTGGAAATTTTTGGCGAACTTTGAAACCATTTGACCACGTCTGCCATTTTGATATTTGAAAATAGATTATTATTACTATCGGAAAATAACAATGGCAGACCATTATCACGCGGATAACATTCTGGCAGACACTTATGAAAGTGCTGAAAAAAATACAATTTTGAAAGTATTTGACCAGATCTGCCATTCATATATTTTATTTATTAGGGTCTTAAAAACTTATTTTCGAAACGGCAGACATTTTCATTGCGTACAGACTTCAGCAGTCAACAAGACTTAGCTTCTACATGGTCAGATGTATATATGTATTACGTTCCCTGACCTTACATCAATGATTTACTTTATTAATGTTTTTATGGTCATTTACATTTAATTTTGAAAACTATGGAATAAAATTTATAAATTTGATGATACAAAACTAAATATACATTTGTAAAGAATCTCAAATATAAAGTTGTGTTGCAAATAACAAATCATCATTTAAATATTTAGTTTATTTCTTTATCAATTACAAAACAACATAAAAAAACACGCATGCATTTATTGAAATGTTCATTCATCATCACTATCGTATGGCGTTGTGTGACTCGTCTTCATAATCCATTGAATCGGATTCTGTAAAAGTAAAACGTAAATTATATAATAAAAGAAATGAGTAAAGTCAAAAATAATTATTAAAGAGTTAATCATTATAAACTTACCTAGTAAGGCAATGCCTTTGATGTCGCACGATGCCGCCGCGCCGCCAGTGTAGGTACTTCTGCTGCTAGGGTTGCAACAAATGGGAAATAAAACAATTGTGATTATTACTATTATGATGTAATCATTTATTCATATGTACATTCAAAACAATTGCGATTATTAAATCTGATGTAATTATTTTTTCATAAATATATAATTATTATTAATTACATAATATATTGCACTGTGAAATATTTACGTATCACTTTATTTTTGATGTTCTTAATTGTCTTTTATAAAATTTAAGTGACGCATTCGCATTGGGATCAACAATCCGATAAGAAAAGAATGGAGACAACATATACATAGCTTTGATTTCAATTCTACAGATACAAAATATACAATCTATCTAAAATGATACAACGGATGTTTCCTGCGTTTTCTCGTCAAAATACCGAAACAACGTAATTATTGTATAGTAGTTGGGCGTGAAAGTAAAAAAACAAATGAAAAGTGTTTTCCATATGATTATTTATTAAATTTACGCGAAGAATAATTTCAACGATACAATTTAGTAACCGAGAATTCAGAGGATTAAAGAAAATACCTGCCTGATCATTTTATCAAACTCTAAAAGAATTATGGTTATTTCGCATCACTCGGTTTATTAGTTTGGTAATAATTATTAAAGGTAGTTACAACCCTAGCCATTGAGTCGAACGGTAGGCAACACAATATCGACTTTGTGCGGGTACATATGGTACATTTCTTCTTGCTGTGAAGCGTAATTATTATTATTAAGATTTTTTAGGCTATTTTGAATCAGCTGTTCTAATTTAATTCTAGAAATTTATTAAAACGTGATTTTTTTAAAAGTATATTATGAGTTTATAAATACCTCAACCAATAGTTATTGTGTCCTATCCTCATTTCTTTATATCTTGGTAGTTAACTAAAGTGTTAAATTTACATAACCTCAACAACAACATTTACACTGCCACTGCACTAAAACTAATATGGAATCCATCACACAGTCTATTGATCAGATGTTTGAAGTGTTTAACCACAGAATGGATGAGTTCCAAAAGGATCTCCAGACAATTTCAACAGCCCCAATGGGTAGCCCGTCTTCTAAATTAGCGTCTGACTTTACAGTCTTTCGCACATTTGTCTTGACATCACTACAGTGTCTACAGTCTGAGGTTATCCTCCTGAGTAACAAAACAAAAGTACCTACGACGGACGACCACGCTTCGAGTTGCCAAACACACAGCCAAACAACAATAATGAGTAATAAATTGTTTACAAAAAAAAACAAGTTTTCCATTTTTCTGTATGAGTAGACAGAACTTCAAAACGCCACCTGCTACGGTTTATATTATGAACGATGGTTATAAAAATAAAAGTTATATTTGTTGGTGTAAACTATTTTATTGATCAATAATTTTGGAATTAACTGTCAACATTGATTACAATAAAACGCAGTTTTATTTTATTACACTATTGTTTTTTTATCAAAACATGTACATTTGAAGTACCATATAATATTATGCTGATCCAAGCATTTTCACTCAAAACTAATATCACTAATGATTTGTAAAAGTAAATTATTTCAATATACATTTCATAACCAACAAGTAAGAATAATTATTATTATTCCTACCTACAACAACAAACCTAAAACACTATTTACTATGGGAAAATAACCAGGAAGGTGAAAAACATTATATTACCTATTATTTACGATTTCGACGCACTCGACTTTTAGTAAAATATAGTAGGTAAACATAATATTATGGTTTTGATTTTTGCTACTAGTATAAGAAAACTGCGTGTTCAAACTACTTGTTTGTCTGTCTGAAAATTCGGAAGTACTTTGGTAGTTTACCGATTTATAATAATATTGTATATATCGTTGTTTAAAAAATATTCAAACACAATAAAATATGATATACTGATTTATCACTGGTTTCAGTGATGAACTGATGAGTCAATGTTAGCCACTATACTTTCGTCATACGTGTGTATGATTGATGTGATTTGCAACGTGGTGATATTTCAGAAAAATCACGGGTCAAATTGTCCCACCGAAAATATAACTGCGTTATAAGAATAACTATACCTACGATAAATTATACATAATACAATATAGTCTCAAATGCATACTAGTGAAATATTTTATTTGAATCAATAAAATAAAAAAAAAAATAAAAAATAATAATAATACAAAAATAAATTCACAACACAAGAAAATCCGCGCGCAAATCATAGCGCGTGACAATGAAATCAAGAACTTTCGAGCCGACGCGACGCGGACGACGAAGGAGCCTAACAAAAGTACCTACAATCATAGGCGGCTCGTGACAAAATTGTATGGCCGTGTTCACTTGAAATAAAACAACGAAAATAGGTACCTACAATAGCGTTAGCAGTACAAAAAAAATGAGCACCACATTATAAATGTCTATTTATACACTAAAAATTATAGAGTATTTCAAAACGAATTCAATTATTATTTAGCAATAATTAGAAAATCCCCGAATTTGCATTCGTGATCGTATTCATAGTGTTTGTCTACACTAATATTATAAAGAGGAAAACTTTGTTTGTTTGTTTGATTGTAATGAATAGGCTCATAAACTACTGGACATTTTACCAATGTTTGCAAGTTTGTGATTACTTTGATAGTTTACCGATTTATAATAATTGTATACTTATATCATTGTTTAAAAATATTCAAACACAATATGATATAGGTACTGATTTATCACTGGTTTCAGTGATGAACTGATGAGTCAATGTTAGCCACAATACTAATCACTTTCGTCATACATGTGTATGAACTATGATTGATGTGATTTGCAATGTGGTGAAATTTCATAAAAATCACGGGCCAATTTTTTGTTTTGAATCCCACCGAAAATACATATATTACTAATTGCGTTATTAGAATAATTAATTACTATACCCACGATCAATTATTACAATTTACAATATAGTCTCAAATGTATACTAGAGAAACATTGCAATTTGAATCATAGCATACAAAAATAAATTCACAACACAAGAAATTCCGCGCGCAAATCATAGCGCGTGTCAATGAAATCAAGAATGTAATTTTATATCAAGCCGAACGCGGACGACGACGCCGAACTAAAGTACCTACAGTACCATTTACCTTCAGTGTACAATACAGTTTACAGACCTACGACGGACGAACAATAATGAGTAATAAATTGTTTACAAAAAAAAACATAGTTTCTAAGGTCATTAGTTTTATTTTATTGTTATTTTCTTTGAACGATTGGAAATGAAATTACTCAATTTTTACACAGAACTTTGATTTATTAGAATTATGCTCATTATGTATAAGATAACGAACGCGAATGCACGACATCTAGCGTCAATGTCTAAACATCGCCTTTCGTTTAGACATTGACGCGCTAGATCTGTAATAAGTATATAGTCTATGCGCTAGATGTCGTGCTTTATGTCGTGTTTCGCTTGGCAAAAGTCACGCACACTACTGTAGAAGTGTCAAATTTTTCCGGTATTTTACTGTTGTTTTTCTAAGTAAATATTGTAAATTATTGATTAAAAAGGTCGAACGCGCACACATTTCATTATAGAGAAGTGATAAAATGATTAGTTTTAAAGAAATAGTGTCTGTGTTAAGTGTTTAGAGGTAATCAAAAATGTATGGAGGGACGGTCGGTACATCCACCTTAACGCCAAAATAGGTTGTAAACTATTTGAACTACTATATGAATCATAGCAGAACAGCTTTTGCCAAGTGTGATAGATTTTCAAAAACTTATCTATACTAAAAATATTAATATTATCAAGCTGAAGAGTTTGTTTGTTTGTTTGAACGCGCTAATCTCAGGAACTGGTCCGATTTGAAAAATTATTTCGGTGCTAGATAGCTTATTTATCGTGGGATATACACGCTAAGACCTACAGGAGCGGAGCAATGCGGGTGAAACCGCGGAGCACAGCTAGTTTTTTAATAATAGGAGGATCTTCACTGGAAGATGAAACAAAATTTTCATTCAATAATATCGAAAAGTAGTAACAGAAAATTGGATTCGAATAACGATTCCTTATAATTTCCTAATTACAAGTTGGTAATGAGATCCCGGTTTATTCCATGATATTAAATTCCAATTTGTTATTGGATTTTTGACGATTCCTTCGTTTGTGAAAGAGAATATTCTTTGAACGTGTTTATTGTGAAAACTAGCTTTCCACCCGCGGCTGCGCCCGCGTTTTCAAAGAAAAACCCCCATTGTTCCCGTTTCCGTGGGATTTCCGGGATAAAACCTACCTATGTGCTAATCCAAGTTACCCTCTATATGTGTGCTTAATTTCATTGTAATCGGTTCAGTAGTATTTGCGTGAAAGGGTAGCAAACACACACACACACACATCCTCACAAACTTTCGCATTTATAATATTAGTAGGATGGTGCTGTAGGTACTCTAGAGGTATTTGTTTCAAACTTTAAAGTAGTGCAGTAAATTTTAGCAAAATAAATAATTAAAACTGGAAAAATAGATTACCTAATAGTTTTACTGACAGGCATGGACAATTTTTTTTTTGAAAAAAAGTCACTCCGACGTTTAAAAACTAAATTTCAAGAAAAATAA
>CAJQZM010041384.1:0-12892 GCA_907164665.1 Colias nastes | reverse complement strand
GTGGCACGCAGGATCGCTGCGGCTTTTTCCAGATCGCCATGACGGGCAATCCAGAGCGGTGACTCACTCATATAGCGGCTGCGCACGAGAATAATGACCAGCGCAGGCACAGCACCAAAGCCGAGCGACGCGCGCCACAGCCAGTCTGGATGGCTGGCGGGAATAACCGCATTGAGCGCAAATACCAGAATGAAGCAGGCGGAAGACGCCGCGTACCAGGTGGGGCACCATGCGGCTGCGCGACCGGCCTTGCTGCCTTTTCCCGACATTTTGGAAAATTCCGAGAGAAAGGCCATGGCAACGGGCAGATCCATGCCCACACCGAACCCCATGGCAAAACGCGCCAGAATAAGAATGCTTGCTGTCGGGGCCGACGCAGCCACAAGGGCTGCAATTACAAAGCAGGCCATATCGGCCATGAAAACGGCATAGCGACCGATGCGATCGGTCAGCCAGCCACCCATGAGGCTACCGATGATCGTGCCCGCGCTCATGGCAGCAGCCACCATACCGGTTTGAGAGCCGGTCAGTCCGAAATGCTTCTGCACATCGCCTATACCGTAGGACAACGTAGTCAGATCGTAGGCATCCAGAAACACGCCGCCCAGAGCGAGCAGAACGATGATATTGGCATGCCCCGTGCCTGTCGGCCCACGGTTGATGAGGGCAGCAATATCATCGGCGGAACGTATGACCGGGCGGTCTGCGGAAGAGGGAGGCGCGGCACTCATGATCGGACCTCTTCGTGAAGGCGGTTAAGTGCGGGAGACAGCAGGTCGGCCAGATCACGTGCGACGGATTGCGCATTCTCTGTCACTTCAGGCAGGCCCATCAGCTCACCGAATGTCCCTCGTGAAAGCGGCCCCGCCACGAGGATGGAGGGCACGCTATCTTCACCGGCAAGGGCGTGATGATCGGGGCCGGTATGCAACCCGAGCCCTGAAGGATCGGGCTGGAGGACACCTTGCGAAACGAGATCGCGCAGGAAGGGCGTATGGGACACAATGCCAGCATGATCGGGCCCGGTCGTGTTGATGACATGATCGACAGGGTTTCGCGTCGGCTGGCCGCGTCGTGGTGCGATATGCAGGACAAGACCATCTTCTTCGGCTTCGACCCGGACGAGACGCGCTGCCTGAAGAGAAAGCGTGCCATCCGCAAGGCGCTGTTCGATCAATGCATCGATCTGGGGGGCGATACGAAAGCGATGCACGTCCCAGAAGGGGCGCAGGTGCCGTATCAGCCTGCGTCGTTCTACAAGATTGAGGGCAGACCAGAGCGCACGCCCCTGTTTGCGCGTTGCGTCGATAATTTCATGCCAGGACAGATCGGCATGATCGCGCAGGGCCTGACGCACATGCCGCAGCAGGCCGCGTGCCGTCAGTGCGGGTGCAATGGGCAGAACCTCGGAAAGCGCCGAGGCCTCAGCGGCATGCGCACGCGGGCGCAATCCGCGCCGTGAGAAAGCCAGAACCGGACCGGTATGACCGCGTGCTGTCAGACTGGCGATGACATCGGCCATGGTGAGGCCTGTGCCGATAATCGCCACGCGATCCTGCGTCCCGATACGTGACAGCGCATCGTCACGCCATGGATTGGCGATGACCCGCCTGTCCTGCGCCAGCGCCTGAAGCGGCCCCGGGAGGACCGGTGCCGGATGGGTGAGGGCGATAACGAGACGCTCGGCCTGTATCGTCTCGCCATCGCTCAGCATCACGCGCCATCGTCTGTCGCGCGTGACCCCTGTTGCCTGATCGCGGATATGACGCAGACGACCGGTTTCAAGTGCCGGAGCAATACGCGCAGCAAGATAGCGACCGAACTGCGCTCTGGACGGGTAGAGATCGCCAGAGGGCAGAAAGGCGTCAGGATCGGTGGCGGAGAGCGCGTCAAGATCGAGCCATGCGTGGAAATCCTTCGGCAGGCCGGTATCGAGGCTCATGCGCGCGGCCGGAACGTTGATCCTGTGCTGCGGGTCCTGCGTGCCATAGGCAAGACCTGCACCCAGCTGGGCACGCGGCTCGATGATCGCCACCTGACCCGGCCCCAGGTCCGGGCGCAGTTTCAGCAGATGATAGGCCACCATGGTGCCGGTTGCCCCACCACCGATAATCGCCACGACAAAGGGAGGTGTCGTCTCGCCCATTATGACGCCGCGACCCGTCCGGGCCTGTGGCTTCCGGCGATGGTTTCACCGAAAGGCCCCATATTGCTGCTGGCCTGCTGCGTCCGCACGGGATGGGCTGTGGGCAGCAGGGGCAAAACGAGTTCGCCGAAGCGATAGGCCTCCTCAAGATGCGGATAACCCGAGAGAATGAAGCTGTCGCATCCTGCACGACGGTATTCGTCCATGCGCTCGGCAATGGTTGCCGGGTCGCCAACCAGCGCCGTCCCCGCGCCGCCACGCACCAGCCCGACACCGGCCCAGAGATTGGGGCTGATTTCGAGCTTGTCGCGCCGACCGCCATGAAGTGCGCTCATGCGCGACTGCCCCACAGAATCCAGACGCGCAAAAACCGATTGGGCTTCGGCGATGGTGCTGTCGTCGAGTTTGGAAATCAGCCGGTCGGCTTCGGCCCAGGCTTCTGCGGTCGTCTCGCGTGCGATCACATGAAAGCGTATGCCGAAACTCACTTCGCGACCGGCCCTGGCTGCGGCCTCACGCACGCGACTGATTTTCTCGCGCACGAGTGCTGGAGGTTCGCCCCAGGTCAGATATTTCTGTACACGTCTTGCGGCGATATCGATCCCGACATCCGATGAGCCACCGAAATAGAGCGGCGGCCCGTTTTTCTGGTGAGGTGGGAAAAGCAGACGGCCGTCTTCGATGCGAAAATGCGGTCCCTCATGGGCGATTGTTTCGCCACGCAACAGGCGGGAATAGATATCGAGAAATTCGTCCGTAATGGCGTAGCGCGTGGCATGATCGTGAAACAGCCCGTCACCGCCGTTTTCACGCGGGTCACCGCCTGTCACGACATTGATCAGCAGACGCCCCCCCGAAAGACGGTCAAGCGTGGATGTCATGCGTGCGGCAAGGGTGGGGGATTGCAGACCGGGGCGCACAGCCACGAGAAATTTCAGCCGCTCCGTTGAGGTCACGAGGGCCGATGCGACCACCCATGAATCCTCGCAGCTACGCCCGGTGGGCAAAAGCACGCCATAATAACCAAGGGAATCGGCCGCACGTGCGATCTGTTGCAGATAGGGCAGATCGACCGATCTTCCCCCCTCGCTTGTTCCCAGATAGCGGCTGTCGCCATGGGTCGGCAGAAACCACAGGACATTGATCTTATCGGGGGTGCCATCCGGATTCTTATTCGGGGCGATATGGGTGTTCACGGTCATGGCAGTGCGGCCTCTTTGCTCAGGGTCTTGTCTCGTGTCGGCGCGGCTGGTGTCGGCGAGGTTGAGGTGCTCGGGTCGCTACGCACGCCGGAATGGGCCTTATGTCGCGCGGGCAAGGTCCCGGCCGAACGATAGGCGGCGGCGGGATGGGTGTCCGGCAGACGATCGCGCCCGGTCAGCCGATGGCGTAGCGTCTCTCCCGGTTTGGCTGCCGGAGGCAGCCTGCCGCGTCTGCGCAGCTCCGGGGCGATCAGGCTGGCATAATCGTCGAGCGTTTCGAAGCTGTGATACTGGCGCAGATTGATGCCATCGATCCCGTCTTCGTCGAGCCAGGTCTCTATGGCATCTGCAATCTGCCCGGGTGTGCCGGCGATGAAGAAACGCCCCTCATCGAAGCTCGCGATCTGGGTCAGCGCTGCGCCGATCGTCTGCTCCGTGCCGAAGCGTCGCCCCATATTGCCGAGTTCGCGCCCGCTCTGTGCCAGTGCTTCGCCAATGGTCAGTGAGGGGTCGAACTGCCGCAGGTCGATTTCGGCCTGCGCATGCACCAGAGCACCTTCCACACTGTAAAGCCTGCGATAGCGCGCGAGTTTTGCTTTGGCGTCCGCTTCTGTCTGCCCGGCAATCAATCCTGCCATCACATAGAATTTCAGCTCGGACGGGTCGCGTCCTTCTGCTGCTGCGGCAGCGCGTGTGCGGGCTATATGGGCGCGGACTTCGTCCTGTGTGCGTCCGCCGATAAAAACAGCCTCGGCATGACGCGATGCGGTTTTCAGCCCACGCGGTGAGCCCGTGGCCTGAAACAGCACCGGCGTACGCTGCGGTGTGGGCTGGACCAGATGGGGTCCCTCAACGCGAAAATGCGTCCCTTCATGGTCGATATGGCGCACACGTTCGGGGTCGGCGAAGCGATCGCCGTCACGGTCCTGGAGAATGGCGTCGTCCTGCCAGCTGCCCTCCCAGAGTTTGTACAGCACATCCAGATACTCATCGGCACGGTCGTAGCGGCTGTCATGCTCCAGCTCGCCATCGAGGCCGAAATTGCGTGCAGCATTGGGGAGATAGGAAGTCACCACATTCCACCCCACGCGCCCGTCAGTGAGCAGGTCGAGCGTGCTCATACGGCGGGCAAACGCGAAGGGGGGCTCGTACGTCGTGGAGAACGTGGCCGCGAAACCCAGCGTGGTGGTGACGGCGGCCATGGCAGGAATGAGCGATAGCGGGTCGAGATTGGGAATCTGGAGCCCGAGACGCAATGAGGCATCGAGCCCGCCGAACCTGTCGTAGATACCGATGACATCAGCCAGGAAAATCGCATCCATCCCGGCAGCTTCCGCTTTTCTGGCCGTCTCCAGCCAGAATGCCATTTCACCGAAACGGTGACGCTGATTGCCTTCCTCACGCCACAGGCCGTGCACGATATGGCTGACGCAGGCCATTTCGAACAGATTGACGTGCAGTGTCTTCGGTCCTGAGGTCGCTGGCGTTGGTGTGGACTGGCCGGTCATGCGGCATCTCCCACGTGCTGTGCCTGACGACGAAGACCGTCGCGATAGGGCGTCCACAGCCTCGTTCCGTTCAGCGCCACATCGCCCAGTTCGCGCTGTCGCTGGGCCGCCGGATTATGCGAGGCAAGGGTGCGCGCATTACGCCAGTGCCTATCCAGACGGCGTGTTTCAGAGGTTGCCGAGGCGCCCCCGACTTCGAAAAGTGTCGTGGCGGCTTCGAGTGTCTGTTCCGCAATGATCTGCTGCGCCTTGAAGATCTCCTCCTGCGCTTTTTCGATGGCGTCGTCATCGTGCCGACCGGCAAGATAGAGTGGTTCGATGTCCTGCAGCGCCTGCGCGCCACGATCGGCCAGCACGGCAGTGGAATAGGCGAGAGAGGACAGGCGACCGACGACGCTCTGCACGATCGGGTCGTTTTTCTGCACCACCTTGCCGGGCACACCGAACACGCGCTCGCGCGGGCGGACAAAATCCAGCGCGTCGCGCAAGACGGCCTGCGCGATGCCGGCCAGCGTGGTGTTGTGAAACTGCTGGTAATACGCTCCCAGAAAAGGCTGGCTCGGCGGGGTATCTGCTGGCGCGCGTTCGACGATCTGCTCGGGTGAAATGGATACCTGCTCGAACAGGGTGGTGCCACTTCCGGTCAGGCGCTGTCCGAAACCGTCCCAGTCATCGAGGCGCGTGACGCCCGGCGCATTGGCAGGCACAAGCACGCGCACCCTGTCACCGGCAAAGACCGCCCAGACGATGATCCAGTCGGCGTAGAGCGTTCCGGTGGAATAGTATTTTCGTCCGTTCAGCGTTAATCCGGACGGGGTTTGCGTTACCTCTGTTGTTACGCCGGTCTCGTTGGCGCGCTCCGCCATGGCGGCACCGAAAATCCGGTTTTCCGTAATGAGTCCCCGCCATTTTTCAGCCTGAGGCAGACCGGCGCGCAGAGTCTCCACAAAGGCAAAATGAGCACGGAAGATCTGAGGAATATTGGAATCGGCGCTGGCCAGATTACGAAGGAGGCGGAAGCTTTCCGAGAGCGTCAGCCCTGACCCGCCGAACGCAGGATCGAGGCGCAGGCGTCCGAAACCTGCGCGGGCAAGTGACGAGACGGCCTCGAAGGCTGGCTGTCTTTCACAGTCGCGTTGCGCTGCATCTCGAGCAATAACGCTAAAAATATCTGTGAAACTCATCTCGTTCTTCCCGCGTAAATGCTGGATTTTCATAAAACAACGTACAAAATTCGTTGTTATTTCGGCATAACAGAATGGATTCCGTCGCGATGTCAACGAGGATTCTCGTTAAATTCGTTAATCACCGCGGCCAATCGTTAATTGTCGGGATGGGAGAGACCTTGCAAAGGCGGCCCTCGAGCCGCTTGTCCGGACTGTCTGTGGGGTGCTTTCGGGCGGAAGGCCTGCACGCTAGAACGGAGCGTGGGCAGGATGTCCGGGCCCGAAATGTCGAGGAGTATTCATGACGGGCGAGGCCTATCTGGAGGAGTGGAAAGCCACACTCTCACGGGCGACCGGGGCGCTATATCTCGCCATGGTCGAGGCCATTGCGCATTCGATACGCAAGGGGACCTTGCAGGAGGGCGAGAAACTCCCGCCACAGCGGGTCATGGCGGCGCGGCTCGGCACCAATCTCAGTACGGTGACGCGGGCCATAGGTGAGGCCCAGAAGCGTGGCCTACTCGATGCCACGGTCGGACGCGGTACATTCGTCAGGATCAATGCGGGCGATGGATCGTGGCGCCAGGCCGGGGGCAGCGTGGTCGATCTGACGATGAATTCTCCTCCCCTGCCGCAAGATCCATCGCTGCAGTCCATGATCCAGGGCGAGATGGCTTCGATTTTCCGTCATCAGGATGTGCAATCGCTCATGTCCTACAGGGTAACGGGCGGTACGCTGCAGGATCGCCAGCTGGGAACGACATGGCTTGCTCCGTTGCTGGGGCGGCGACGGGCCGATGAGGTACTGATCGTGCCCGGCGCGCAGGTGGCGCTTTCTGCAATCATGAGCTCGCTTGTCAGACCGGGCGAAGCAATCGTGACCGATTATCTGACCTATCCGGGCATGCGATCGATCGCGGCGCAGTTCGGTTATGTGCTGATCGGTGTGGAGCATGACGACGAGGGCATGAGCCCCGAGGCCCTTGATGTGCTTTGTGCGCAGCACCGCCCGCGTGTGCTCTATTGCACACCCACGCTGCAGAACCCGACCACGGCGACATGGTCGACGTCACGGCGCGAAACCATAGTGGCCATTGCCAGACGTCATCAGGTTCAGATTGTCGAAGACGATCCCTACAGCCTGCTTCTCAAGGCGCCGCCACCGCCACTGGCGGCACTCGATCCGTCGCGCGTGATTTATGTGTCGACCCTTTCCAAGGTTCTGAGCCCCGGTCTGCGCACGGCTTATATCGTGCTGCCCGGTGCAGAGATGACGCGCCGTATCGGCTCCGGTATCAGGGCGATCTGTCAGGCCAAGGCAGGTCTGCTCGATGCGCTCGTCTCGCGCTGGATCGAAACGGGTCTGGCCCAACGTTGCCTCAAGGGCATACGCGATGAACTGACCCAGAGGCATCATGTTCTCAAACAGGTCATGGGCCCCCATATCCGGGATCGCTCGCCCAGCCCGCATGTCTGGCTGCCTTTGCCGGAGTGGTGGAGTAGTGCGGATTTTGTGGCGTTCGCCAGAAGACAGGGGCTGGCTCTGGTGCCGAGTTCGGTTTTTGCCGTAACCGGTCAGTCACCCGCTGCAGTCAGGATTGCTCTGGGCAGCGTTGCCGATCTTGAAAGCCTCAGGGACTCGCTGATCAATCTGCGATCGGTGCTCGATTATCGTCCGGCAGTGGGATTTTCGGATATCGTCTGACTGGGACGATAGGAATAATGATCACGAAAACGAGAGCAAAAAGATGAGTGCGGACAGTGTGTTAGGATCAGGCTCTCACATTGTCCTGAGATTCTATCCATATTGTATGGATATATATCCTGCTATCCGCGTAAAGATTCATGAATGAACCGATTGTATGGATGAGTGTGCCATACAATATTTTGCATTCCAGGCCGGTTTCATTCAGATTGGCCTCATCGAATAAGGCCCAGTCAGGTTGTGGCGGGCTGCAAACAGAGACAGGCAGGACATGGAATGGCCCGTATCAGTGGCCGTATTCATTCCAGCGTGGAGAATGACAATGAGTGTACAACTCGCCGATCAGACACTGGAAGTTCAGGAAGCTGCCGCGCAACGTCGTTTGCGCTATCGTATGGTTGCCATGCTCATTGGTGTCCTGATGTTCCACGTCTGTCTGGCATGGGCCATCGCCGGCACATCGGTCGATATGCAGGATCACTTCCATACCAATTACTGGGCGCTTGGTGGCGCATTATTGTCGGCACTTTACGCCGTCTACAACATGAGCGTTTCATAAGGCACTCTCGCAGGCGCGTCATGGGCAGCAGCCATGACGCGCCTGTACAGCTGTTCATAGCTGTCAATCATCCTGTCATGGGTGAACGCCTCCATGACACGCCCCCGTGGCACAGCGCGGTCTATCGTCATCGCCGCAGCAATGGCATCTGACAGCGCGTCGATACAGCCCGGTGGGGCATAGCGACCGGCTGCCTCGCCAATAATTTCCCGTACCGCTCCCTGTTCGAACGCTGCTACGGGCAGGCCGCTTGCCATGGCCTCGACGGCGACAAGCCCGAAGGGCTCATCCCAGCACGGGGTGAAGATCAGGACCGACGCCATGCGCATTTCAGTGGCAAGCGCATCCCCCGACAGCACACCGCCATAACGCAGGTTCTGGTCGAGATAAGGGGCGATTTCCTGATCGAAATAGGGCCGATCTTCCAGATAGCCGAAAAGCCGGAGAGGCACACCAGCGCGTCGGGCCGCCTGTACGGCGAAATGCGGTCCCTTGTTGCGGGAAATACGTCCGCACCACAGGGCATGACCTTTTCCTTGCGCGCTCCATGGCCATAGAGACGGATCGATTCCGTTATGTACCACAAGGCTCTCAGGAAGAGGGGCGTCCCCCCACCAAGAGATATTCTGCCGTGCCGATGTCACGGTCGCGAGATGCGTGGCGCACAGACTGTCACGCACGACGCCATGAATGGCGTCATAGGGCGGAACATGCAGCGATGTTACGCAGGGCTGACCTGTGCGCTTCGCTTCCTGCAGAATGAAACGATGCAGCGAGTTGTTATGCACCACATCGTAGTGCCCCGAGAAAATGCGATGCCGCGCTGCGCCGAATTGTCTGTCCAGCATCGTGTAGAGCTGCGGATGAGGGCGGGTATTTTCCCAGGGATAATCGCGGTCGTAATGCACGGCCATGATCGGATCGACCGTAAAACGTGGATCGCTGTCGCCTGAGGCGAAAAGCGTAACCTCATGCCCTCGTGCCATGAGGCCCTGAGCAAGATGAAAGCTATGGGCTTCCATCCCTCCCTTGAAAGGCTCGGCGATAGGGTGTCTCGGATGCGCGACGAGCGCGATACGCAGGGGACGCGTCATTCAGCGGCAATGGCATGAGGGGATGCGTTTGGGAGGTCGACGGGCAGGATTTCCGGAGGCACGGTTTCAGACTCATGGGGTTGATCGACGACACACCAGGGCAGGCAATACGTATCCTGCGCATGCCCGATGCCGCCGATCAACCCCATGAGTCTGAAAGCATGCAGCCAGTGCCCCATGGTACGATAGCCCCATTTCTGTTCGAAAATCTCGGCATTGCGTATCACCGATTCAAGGTGATGGACGGGCGGCATATGATGGGCATGATGCTGATGATAGACGCGTGCGCCATTGACCCAGGCCAGCACGCCGCCGGACAGGGTGAAGCCCTTGGCATAATCCGTATCTTCTCCGCCATAGCCGATATAGCGCTCGTCAAAACCGCCCGTCCTGAGAAAGCGTGCGCGCGTCACGGCAAAATTGAGCGACCAGAAACAGCGATAGTCGCTGCAGGGTTCAACCCCGTAAGCCGGTGGACCGCGCCTGTCGGAATGCCGCTCGCATACGGTCTCGAACCCTTCATAGGTCCATCCGGAATCTGCTGCGCCTGCCGGAAGATACATGACCTCTCCCATCAGAAGCCCATCGCAGGTTTCCAGCGCATCGCGATAGTCGCGCAGACAATGCGGAGCCGGAATACAGTCGATGTCGAGAAACACCAGAACCTCGCCCTTTGCTTCCTCTGCAGCACGGTTTCGCGCCGTGGCAAGGGTAAGGGTCTGCGGGTCGAGCAGGATCTGACGCACAGGAAAGGGTACTGACGGAAGGCCCTCATAGGGTGTGTCCTGCATGACGGCGATAATGAACTCATCGGGCAGAACGGTCTGTTTTGCGAGGCCGAGCATCATGTTGACGAGATGGGCAGGGCGGCCCTTGGCAAGGGTGAGCACGGAAAGCGTGTTCATATCAGGGGGTATTCCTTTGCAGGGTAGCGGGAGGGCAAACGGGCGATCCACCCCATAGCCGGGCGATCAGACCCTCGATCCACTGAGCCGTGCGTGCAGCAGGCATTTCGTCGATTGCCGCACTCTGAAGATCCGGATCGTGTCGCCGATATGTCTCTTCGAGCGCCTTCGCCCACGCAGGACCGGAGCCGGGCAGGCGGGGGAGCATAACGGCCATTCCGGCGCTTTGCAGGCATTCGGCCTTGCGATGCTGTTCGTCGAAGTAGCGCCATTCCGGTATGGCGAGCCAGGGTTTGCGTGCCGAAAGGATCTGCTGGCAGGTCGTATTACCGGTGCTCGACACAATGCAGTCTGCGGCGGCGATATAGTCGAGGGCATTCGCGACCCATCCCCGATGGACGATATTGCCCGGTTCGGTGGCGTGCCAGTCGCGCTCCATGGCACCGATCGTGACCCAGAGCGCTTCCGGGCGGTAACGTGCCCCGACAGAGAGCGGCGCTAGTGTGAAACCCGAACCGCCGCCGCCGGACATGACAAGGATCATTTCCCGGTCGGGTGTGACACCGATGCGCGCGCGCGCCACCTCTTTTTCCGGCAGGGAGTCGGACAGGCCGAGGCCGCCTGCAAAAAAGATCTGCCTGCGACGTTGCGGTGTCCACTCGGGCTGGGCCAGGCGTTCCGAAAAAGGCGCGAGCAGGCCTACCGCGCCGTCATACGCTGCCTGATGGCCCTCATCATCACGATCGCCATGCTGGAGGATCTTGATATGCGGCACGCTGCAAATGCGGCTGAGCTGGGCAATCTCTGCCGAAACATCGCAGATCATCAGGGCGGGATCGGCTTTCGCAAACCAGTTTGCGATGTGCCCCATGGCTTCTCTGATGCCTGGCCAGCCCAGAGGGGCGCAATGGAGCGTGCGCGGCGTGGGCTGATCGGCCATGGCGGTGTTTTCGGCACCGCTTGCTTCGAAGAGCGATGGAATGACGCTGAGCGTCACATGTTCGGGCAGATCGGGAAACAGATCGGCGCGTGCGCAGAACAGACGAACAGGACGTGTCGAAGGCAGGGCGCTGATAATGGCAAGACAGCGTTCGGCGTGACCACGGCCCTGATGATGCACGAAATATCCAATCGGTCGGGTCATGCGGGTAGCCCCCCGAGAGTGATGGGGTGTCTGTCTTCCGTTATGCCGCGCAGACCTGTTATCGGCAGAGTGTCGGGCAGAAAACTGGAGAGGCCAGGTAAAAGCTCCGCAACGGTTCGGCGGAGGGGAGCAATCTGGCTGATGCGTGCCCGTATCAGATCGCGATAGAAAAGCGTCGATTCATGGGCGTAACCTTCCCAGCCAAGCGCAGGCGCAGCACGTTGTGCGGCTCGGGCAAAGCCTTGCCAGAGCGTGGGTGTGTCGAGCATGCGCAAAAGGGCATCGCAAAGAGCCGTAGCAGAATTCGGAGAGACCAAGAGGCCATGGCCCAGCATGCGTATGATATCGACCGGACCGCCGCGATCGGTTGCTATGACCGGGAGGCCGGCGCTGGCGGCTTCGAGCAGGGTCAGACCGAAAGGCTCATGACGTGCAGGATTGACGAATACGCCATGATTTTCGGCGGCAAGACGGTACAGCCCCGCAACATCGTGCGCGGTGTGAGAGGGTGGGAGGGCAAAGACGGTCTGTAACCCGTATGAAGAGCGTATCTGCTCAAGTCGGCCAATGACACGGGCATCTTCGCTTGCAGGATGCAGAGCTTGATGCTGACCGCAAAGGATGACCAGATTGGCGCGTTCCTGCAGGTACTCGCTACGGGCATAGGTTTCGGCAAGAAAAGCGAGGTTCTTCTTTTCGACCGGGCGCGCAATGGCCAGAATGAGCGGACGATCGGGCCGGTTGAGATAAGGCGTGAGAAAGTTGCGCCCATGACTGGCTGAGGCTGGGGGCAGTGTTGGCACGCCGGGAGCGATCATGCGCAGGCTCCTGGACGACAGCGAAACACCGTAACGCGGCACCTGATGCGCGGCTTCGTCGCGCGTCGAGACGATAACGCCATCCGCGTGATCGAGCGCCTCGCGTTCACGATCGATGCGGGTACGCAAGGCAGGGCAATCCGTTCCGCCTGCCATGAGTTTGTCCATACCCAGAGCGTGGGGCGTATAAATAACCGGTGCGCCGCTCATTCTGGAAAGGGCCTGCCCGACGAAAACACCGTCGGAAAAATGGCAGTGAATGGCGTCGAAATGCAGGTCTGCCTGCTTTGCGAAATGGCACAATGCGTCGGCAATTTCCGGCAGACTGGCCAGAGCTTCATCTTTTTCACGATAGGGTGCGCCGGGCGGCCCCAAGCGCAGAATTGTCACCTTGTCCGAAATCTGTTCGATTTCCTGATCGTGTATGAGGCCAAGCGCCTCATTTCGGAATCGTCTTGTTGCGATGGTTACATGGTCGACATGAGTGCAAGCCGCCTGAGCCTGTGCGGCTTCGAGCACATAGGCGATATGACCGCCTGTGTCGGGGGTGATTCCGTAGAGTACCGGGGGAGCACGCAGGCATCCGCCCAGCGCAATGTGGAGGATATGCACGTGTCACCTCGCCTGTGGAGCGGTGTAACGTCT